>JASUDE010000410.1:0-43103 GCA_034509685.1 Colletotrichum cereale | reverse complement strand
GTTATTTTTAAAAACTATATTAGGTAACTAGGGTTTAAATAGTGTTATTTAGCTATATAAATAATCTTAGACTTTTAAGTTATTATATAAGCCTAAGACTAGCGTTATTATAAATATTATAAAAATATTACATTTAATACTCTAACGTTAGGTTTAATCTCTCTATACTCTTACGTACTTAAAGTAGCTCTAAGTAAATATATAAATATTACTTTAGCTATTAATCTTCTCTATAGTAAAGTAGTTTTCTTAAAACTACTTTTTAGCGTTTACTAAAGTAAGGCTAAAGCGTTTTTTAATCTATTAAGCTATAGTAGCTTATTCTTACTATTTTAGCTATTACTATTCTTTAGTTATAAGTTAAAATTCCTATTAGCTTTAGGCTTATCCCCTAAAGTACTAGTAAATTATCTAACTAAAGTACTATAGTAATAAAGTATTATAGTATACTACTTTAACAGCCTAAGTCTATAACTCTATATTATAGTAGTAAGTTATATAATAGTTATAAAAGATAAGGTTTAGTAAGTAACGCTTTATATTAGCGTTTAGCTAAAAGATACTAACCCCTATAGGTATTTATAAATAGGTTAAAGTATATCTTAAGGTATTTATACTATTAGATAATATCCTAAAGATTTATATTTAGTATATTATAGTATAAAAAAATATATTTATAAACTAAAATATATTTAGTAGTAGTATTAGTATTACTACTAAATAAAGAATATTTACTATTAGTTATCTCTACCTTTTTATAAGTATTAATAGCTAGAGAGTTAAAATCCCTAGCTATTAAAGAGGTAAGTAGTAAAAGAATACTTATATTTACCTTACTATTATATCTAATAAGGTAAAGTATACCCCTTATATAAAGACGTTTAGTAGTATATCTAAGTATAGTAGTATAACTAAAGGTATTAGGTATATAGCTAGTCCTTAGGGGTAAGGCAGTATATATACTATCTACCTTAAGGGGGGGGGTTAATAAGCTAGACCTGGTAGTATCTAAGTAAGCTAAAAGCTTAGTATACTTAGTCTATAAGGGTAGTAACTTATACTAGCTAAAAAACTACTAAGTATTAAGAATTATATTAGAAAGAGTAGTTATTAGACCTTTATAGCTAGTAGTAATAAGGTTTACTATTATTATATATTATATTATACTAAAAGGGGTTAAATTAGCTAGCTAGCTATTTAGTATTATTCTATTAGTAGGCTAATATTTTACCTAGGTAGGCTTATAATTTTTAGTTTTTTACTTTTTAGTAAATACTACGTTATATTAGAATCTTTTAGTGCTTTAGGTAGAAACGCTATAGGAAGGCTATCTTTATATCTATTATAGAATTCTTCTATAGTCTTATTAACCCTTAAGTTAGGTTATTAAGGAAGAATTTTCCTTAGGGGTTTTAAAACCTACTTAGTTATCTTCCTTTCTAGTATAACTAGGTTTTCTAATAACTAAAAGGTTTAGAAATTTATTTATAAGAGTAGTATAAGTAATCTATTAGTAAATAATCTTAAGGAAACTACTAGGTTTTATCTTACGTTATTAATAATTCTTTTTACTATCTTAATAGTAGATTTAACTTAGTAGTTATTATTAGTATATCTATTATTTAGATAGAAGTCTATATTCTACCTATTAGTTTTATAATATAGTATATTACTATTAAACTCTATAAATATAAGGTTAGAAATATTATCTTATAAACTTTTAAAAAAACTCCTTATAACCTTATATAATAGAAGCTATTTAAGCTATATATATAGTTACTATAACTTAGTAATATACTTTAGCTAAAGGAGTTTACTTATACTACTTTTAAAATCTTATAACTTCTATTAGAGTAAAGGTATATTTTTACTATAGGTTAGTAAAAAAAAGAAATATTATAAGGTATAAACTAAAGTAGTTATACTACTACTTAATATAACCCTTTTAGTAGCTATTCTAAATCTAATAGAAATAGTTAGGCTGTAATAGTAGTAAAGTATTATGCTAGCGTCTTATAAAGTAACGTAGTATAAAAGTAAAAAATAATAGAAGTAAGTAATAATAAGGAAACTAAATAGAGGTTATAAAATAAAGGATAGGTTTTAGAAGTAAGGTATTATTATAGTTAACTTTTCTACTGGAGGGGGTTAATAGCGTAAAGGATTATATACTTTATAGGTATGTAAATATATACGTACCTATAGGGATATCCTCCTCTAGCCTATCTATCTACCTTATTTTATAATATTTATAGTTATACTAAAAGCCTTTATATTATTATTAGTAATACTATTATAAAGCTAAGCCTTTATTACTCTTTAGGTAGTAATACTTATATTACTACTATAGTAAAAAGTAATATAGCTTTTTTACTTATATAACGCGTTACCTTTTAAGTAAGACCTAGTAAACTATACCTTATACTTATTAGATATAAATTCTTTTATAGTAATAAAGAACTAGCCCTTTAGCTTAAATAGGAAATCCTAAAGGTTATTTTAGCTACCCTCTTTATATTAAATAAATACTAGTTACTTAATAAGACTATTAGTATATAGCTACTTAGGCTTTAGTATAGTAGTAGTAAACCTTATACTTAGCCTATATATATTCTTAAGAGGTTCTCTATTTCTAAAGGCTATAACTTAGTTAATTAAATTCTTTTTTTCTTTTACTACCTTACTATTAAGGAAGGCTTTTACTTAGTTTTTTATTATATTTTTTTTATTATTTATATACTACTTTCTTACTAGTATTTTATTAGTATCCAACGTAAGTTACTTTACTTTAGTACTACTACCTTAGGTAATAGATTAGGCTTAGAGTAATTATACTAGCGCTATTACTACTCTATTAGTTAGTTATTATAGGCTACGCTATAATAAGTGTGGCTAGGCTGGTGCCTACTATAACCTACTATCGCTTATAACTAGCTAAGAGGGGTGCGTATATATAACACGTATAAGATAAAGGCCTATATAAACTATACGTTATTTATACTTTCTACTTTCTCTCTTTAGCTTAGATAAATCGTATTAAGTTACTATACGCCTATTATAAGGTAATACTAGCCTATTATATATCTAAGCTTTTAAAATAAAAATAAATACCTTACTAATTATACTACGTAATAGGTATATAATAAAATACTAAAATAGTAATAAGCTATAAGACCTCTCTATTAGCTAAAGTAAAAGCTAAAGTTACAGCCTTAAAGTAAGTAATAGTAGAGATAATATAAGAAATAAGAGAGCTTAAAGTAAAGAGTACTAACTTCTAAAGTGTAAGCCTTATAATTAAATTATATAATAAGGAGTTTTTAGAAGTAGTAAATACTACGCTTATAGTAGCTATTATAGTTATTACGCTTACGCTAGCTAAGAACTACCTTTAGGTTATTTAGAAACTAATACTAAACCCCCTAAAGTTTTTTAGCTAGCGCTAGGACTTCCCTATATAGTTACGCTAGATATATAATAAGCTATATATTAATAAAGCGTTCTTTATAATAAAGTAAAAAGCTTAGTACTTTATTAACTCCTACTTAGATATAGCGCCTTAGAGAATAGTATTAACCTACTATAAAATAAGGGGAGCTTAAGTAGATTATAACTTTAAAGAGTTTTTAAAGTATTTAAAGTATATATATAGTAACCTAAATATAAAGACTTATACGTCTGCCTCTTTAATAAGTATTAAGATAAAGAAGTATAAATTTTTTACTACTTTCTTTCTAAAGTTTAAATAGGTGTTAGCTAAAGCTAAAGGCTATCTATAGCTAAGTGAAGTATAAATTATACTCCTTTTAAATACTTTTCTTCTTTATATTTAAAGCGTGTTAGTAAGCGTCTTACTTTCCTTTACTTTTTATATATACGTATAATAAGTAAGTAAAGTAGCTTAGAAGGTTAAAAACCTAGCTAGTAGTATACAGCCTGCTTATAGATACCTACTACCTTTAGCATTAAAGGATGCTAATAGAGACGTATAAATAATAGGAAGAATAATAGTATATATAGCTAGTAAAGCTAAAGAAAAAGAACGCCTTAAGGTATAGAAAGTATATATTAAAATATACTAATACTATACCTACTAGAAGATTAGATACTTAGCTTATAATTACCTTAATAGTAAGAAAAAGAAGAGTAAGCTTACTTATATAGCTAAAGTAACTACTAAGATTAAGGAGCTTAAGGAAAGTAATAATACTTATAGTACTACTAAGAGTAAAAAGGAGTTAGAAAAAGAATAGCTTTAGAGTAAAATTAGGCTTTAGAGCTAATAAGTAAGAAGTATATAAGATAGGAGGAGTTTTAGTATAAGAGGAGAATAATTAGACTAGCTATACTATTAGATGCCTACGTTAATAAAGGATCCCCTACTTAAGCTTTTACTAATACTAGTTATAATACTTATGTAATAGTAAACTATAACTTTACATACGCTTAGTGCTTCTTATATATCTCTTAATAAAAAATCTTTTTAAAAGGGTTTACTAATAAATTAGCTAGTATAATAGTAGAGAGAGTAGTTATATTTAACTTTAAACTTTATAGATACTACTAGCGTATATATATATATATTATATATAGCTTTAATATTAATATATTCTTAGGAAAACCTTATATAGAATATAACTATACTATTTATAATACTATAAAGTATACTATTTACTATAGGTAAGTAGACCTTACGTTACGCCTAGTTAGTTAATAAGAGTCTATAATAGTGTGTAAAATTAAAGCTACTTAAGTAATTAGAGCGCTTGCTTTTATGGCTATCTATTATACAGCTACGTATAAAGATTATACTACTTAATATAACCTATTTATAAAAGGGATAAGTAAAGACTTATAGGCTTTTTTCTAAATTATAGTAGTTAGCTTTACTAATATAAAGAAAGCTTTATAGCTAAAGTTAGATAAAAGGGTAAGATAAGCTACTAAGGTTATAGTATTACTATAATAGGTATATAAAGAATATAGTAACTTATTTAACCCTAATACCTTAATAAAAGTGCTACTACGTTAACCTAGCTATAACTACTATATAGAATTAGAATTAGAAGTAACCTTACTATAAGGCCCCCTTTATAGTATATTAAGGGAGGAACTACTAGTCCTAAAGAAGACTTTAGAAGACCTTTTTAATAAGGGCTTTATCTAAGTAAGTAGCTTTATAGTAGGGGCACTAGTGCTCTTTATATATAAACTAAGTAGTAGGTTACGTTTTTATTATAATTATAAAGTACTAAACGCTATTATAAAGAAGAACTATTATTTACTACTTCTAATTTCTTAGATACTTTACTATATAGGAGTAGTAAAGTAGTATACTAAAGTAAATATAGTAGTAGCTTTTTATAAAATATAAATTACTAAGGGTAATAAGTATAAAACTACTTTTTATATATAATATAGGCTTTTTAAATAGTTAGTTTACCTTTTTAGGCTAATAAACACGCTTATAAACTAATAGCGTTTTATAAATAGCTTACTCTAAGAGTTTTTTAAAAACTTTATTACTATATATTTTAATAATATCCTTATTTATTTTAATAGGATAAAAGAGGACTATAAGCAAAAGGTTTACTAAGTTTTTAAGAAGCTTTATGTAGTAGGGCTTAGCTTAGATATAGGGAAGAGTAACTTTAGTATAAAGAAGGTAAAGTATGTTAGCTTTATCCTAGAAGCTAGGAAAGGCGTTTTAATAAACCTAGAAAAGGTATATACTATTTATAAGTAGTTAGCGCCTTAGTCTATTAAAGGTATAAGAAGCTTTTTAGGTTTTACTAACTATTACTAGATATTTATATTTAATTACACTAAAGTAGTTAAGCTAATAACTTACTTTATAAAGAAAGGTATAGTGTTTATATAGTTTATAAAGTATACTATAGTATTTAAGAAGCTTAAGAACTACTTTATAATAGCTTTACTATTATAAAACTTTAACTTAGACGCTTTAATGTTTATAGAGACTAACTGCTTTAGGTTTATATTAGGGGGCGCTTTAATATAAGTAAATAATAAGGGTAAGTACTAACCTATTACTTTTTACTTATAAAAGCTTACGCTAGTGTAATATAACTACCCTATCTATAATAAAAAGCTATTAGTAGTACTAAATTACTTTTAAGTATAAAGAGTAAAGTTATATAGTACTAAGAAGCTTTTTAAAGTAATAGTTAACTCTAAGTCCCTTAAGTACTTTATAAAAAAGTAGAAGTTAATAAAGCACTAAAGCTATTAGGTTAAGACGCTTATAGAATATAACTTCTATATTATATACTAGCCTAGTAAGGATGTAAGCGTTTCTAATATACTCTCCTAGCGTAAGTAAGATACTCTTTTTATATAGGATAATAACTACTAATAGGGATGTGTTATCTAAATAATCCTAAATAAAGCGTAACTAGTAATAGCCTACTACGTAATAGAGGCGCCTCTAGTGCTATATATAGAGGTATTTAAGGATAAAGAACTATAAGCTTTATAGGCTATAATATAGGATAGTAATACTATCTTCTAAGCAGTATATATAGCTATCTAGTAAAAGGACTACTTACTTCTACTTAACCTTTAGTTATACGTTTAGATTATAAACTACTACTTTAATAATATAAAATAACTTACCTAAAGGGGGAGGATATAGGTATTAGGTAATAATGACTTTAATTCCCTCTCTAATAGCTTATATACTTAGTTAGTATAATAAAGCTATAACTTAACTATAACTAGGTATTTTAGGAGGAATAGTACTTTAGAGATACTTTTATAGAGGTTTTACTAACTAGGCTAGTTATAAATAGTATAGTATTTTATTTATAACTATAATATATATAGAAGTAATAAGATCTAGTGTAATATAAAGAAAGGCTTTTTATAACTATTAAGTATACTTAAGCGCTTAAAAAGCGACCTATTAATAGACTTTATTATAGATCTCTTACTATCTAGCCTTAATTATACTACTAATATATAGGTTATTATAGACTACTTAGGAAAGTTAGTAATATTTAAACTAATAGTAATAATAGATATAGAGGTATATACTAAAAGATTTCTAAGTTACTATTACTACTTTTATAGTATACTAAAAAGTATTATTAGTAATAAAGGGAGTAACTAAATAAGTAAGTTTTAGTATAGGTTTTATATACTTATAGGTATTAAGTAGAGACTAAGTACGTTATATTACCTATAGAGTAATAAAGCTATAAAGCACTTTAACTAAGAGATCTAAGTAACGCTATACGCCTACGTAAGTTACTTTTAAGAGGATTAAGTGAGTTAAATACTAGTTATGTAATTAGTAATTAATAACTATACTACGTTAGTAACTAGGTTAAGCTTTTTCTTTATAGAGTATAGCTACTATATAGACCTTATTATAGTTAAAGAGAGTGTGTAAAAGGTAATAGATATATATAAAAAGGTTACTAAATAACTTATATAGAGGATAACTAAAGTAACTATAATAGTATAAGTAGTAATAGCTATAGCCTAATAACGTATAGAAGAATTAGCTAATAAGTAATAGAGTGTAGCTAAAAGGTTTAAAGTAAGTAATAATATATAGCTATTAATATATAATTATTACTTTTTATAACTAAATTATAAGCTTAATTAACTATATTACTATTACTAAGTTACTAAAGTAATTAGCCTCTTTATAGTTAAACTTAATATACTTAGTAATATTTATAACTAATTTTATATAGACTTATTATATTATGCTAGGAATAACTTTTTACTAGGCTAGAAAGCTTATAACGTATAGCTTTCCCTCCTAATAGAAGATAGTAAAAAAGAATAGTGTATTATAGAAATAATTAGTATATAATAGTATAGTAAAAAAAAGATAAAAACACACTAAGTGTTAGTATGTTAGGAGGGTTTTACTAAAGCTATATAGGAACCTATTAAATTAGTTAAAGATACTATAGCCTTAGACTTTTTTAAAGAGAAGTATAGACCTATTAACGTCTATAATAGAGGTAATATATATATATAAAGAAAGATAAGGATATATAATAAGTAGATAAGTAATAAATCTCTATTAAAAGGTTATAGCTTATAAAGAATAACTAGGCCCTATAGGGTAAGTAGTAAAGCTATATAAAATAAGTGTATTTAGAATATATAGGAGACTTTCTTACTAAGAGTCTTTTAGCTTAGGGGAGGGGTTATAACTAAGGTTAGTAGTAATAAAGTTAATAAACTAAGGATATAAAGTTAGTATAAGGGTTATATAAGAGAGAGAAAAAGACTAGTACTTACTTTTTTAAGAGAGATTAAGATCTTTTTAACTATAATAATAAGGTGCTTACTTTAGGTAGCTATAAGACTACTTAGGTAGGGAGTAACCTTACTACGTATAGCGTTAGTAGTAGTAGTAGTAGTAGTAGTAGTAGTAATAGCTAAGAAAAAAGGAGTAAGTATAGTAGGTATAAGGGGTATATTATTAGATATACTATAGGTACGCTTTTTATATATCTTTTTAGTGCTTTTCTACGCCTTTTACTTTAAGTTAGTTATAACCTCTTAGGCCTTAACAGCTAGCTAAAAGGAGGTATACTTTATAAAGCTAGGGGTAGTTAGGGTAGTAGTATAGGTAGTAATAGATATTACCTTATAGAGGCCTAAGGAGGCCTTAGGGATCTAAGTTATATTAGTAAGGCGTAAGATTTATATAAGTAATAAGAGACTTATAGGTTAGTAGCTATAGTTAGACTACATATAAGAGAGATAGTAGTACCTATAGGTGCTAATGTTTTCTATATAATAGATAGTAGTAGGGTTATATATAAAGTAGTATGTGTATAAGAAGTAAGGGTATATATAAAGGATAGTTAGTATATAAGTAGGAGTAATAGTAAGGGTAGAGGCGTTAGTATAGCGTCTCTTTATAACTAAAAAGCTATAGTTAGCTTTATTAGCTTTATTATTTTTATTATCTTTATTATTTTAGCTAGGTTAGTTAACTTATATAATACGCTTACTAAAGGAAAGTAACTTATAGTAAGGGGGGTAATAAGGTTAAAGACCTTATTATCTTTAGGGGATAGGGAGTAGCTAGAGATAGTAAGAGGCTGTTTTATAAGTTAGTAACTAATTAGTAGGTATATATATATATATATATAGGCCTATATAGAGATTAGTTTACTTATAGCTATTATAAATTATCTAATTTTTATAATTAATAATTAGTAATTAGTAAAAAGATAATAAAAGTAAAAGGAAAGTGTAGTTATATATAGGATAAATACTTATAATATTAATAAAAAGGCTAGTAAGGAAAAAGGAAGAATAAATAATAAGCCTACTAGCCTATAGGATTATTTAGTAGGTGATTTCTTAAGATATAGTATGTAACTATAGAGGGCTAGTAGAGCCTTATAGTATAGGAGGGGAGTATATATTACAGGCTACACTATAATAAGTGTAGTTAGGCTGGTGCCTATTATAACTTACTATTGCTTATAACTAGCTAGGAGGGGTGCGTACGTATAACACGTATAAGATAAAGGCCTATATAAACTGTGCGTTATTTACACTTCCTACTTTCTCTCTCTAGCTTAGATAAATTGTATTGAGTTGCTATACGCCTGTTGCAAGGTAATGCCAGCCTATCACATTAGTATACCTATAAATAGGGAGAGATTAAAACGTGTTAGAGACTAGTGTAGTGCTAAGTAAAGGAGTTAGCAGCTAAGTAGTTAGGGGTTAGTAGTAACTATTATTTTAATTTATCCTCCTTCTAACCTAGGATTATTATAAAAAAACCCTCTCTTATACCCTTATCGGCTTAACATTGTTCTGTTCTACTGCCGTCCTAGGCCCCACCCGGCTCCCCCCTGGTGCCCCCCCCCCTTCCGGCACCTGACAAATGTGAAAAGCATTTTCAAACAGTGACCAAGGCTAGTGACAATCAGTCTATAGAAATCTATTCTTGACCCTCTTCAGAGGCTTCGCTACCCATAACAGCGGAGCACTGGATCAAACAATGTCTTGAAGCCGAGAAATCTGCGCATCACACATCATTCATTGCTTGTAGGCAGATGGACGGTCTTAATCGGGTTTCCCTGGCTATCGAAACAGACAGCTGTAATATGAGATTGTGAGTCCGAAGGACTAATATGTGTCGTTTCCCTATAAAGAGCAAATACTCAGTACATGCAATTGTACAGACGGTACCAGAGGCCACGGGTTCCTACGTACCGCGTGCAGACTTCAGCCGTTCCTACAGGCAAGATATTCTCGTTCTTTTCAATTGCGGCCTGCAGTGCTGCTTTCATGGAATCAGCTGCAGAGTCAGGTCTGACCCAGTTTGTAGTCTTAGTCGCAGCAGAAATTGCAACGTTATTTCCGCTGGCGGTCAGAACTGAACCAAGCAATTTCTTTCTGATAATCTTAGACATAATGCTTTACTAGCAGACAAGATTAACAAAAAAAAAACAAAAAAAACCGTACTAAGGCTTATAAGAAAGAAGATAAGATCAAGTATAGAATGTACTAGGCGTGAAAGGAGTTGCTGGTGTCGATGTTAAACGAAAACTTCGAGTTACACAAGACAGCCATCGACCTTTATATTTATCAGGCTTTGTTGGTAGTCACTCTAGCAAAGGCGCGTAATTCTGTCTATGCTCATCGTTTATTCTTGCGACAAGGCGCTTGGCAAAGAGAATGACTCAAGTCCGGCATTGGGGCATCGATTGGCGCCTGATAAATGTATTGTGAGACGCATCCACAATCTAGTGTCCTTTCCCACTGGCGTGCAAACCCCGCAGCCCTCCCAGTTTCCCTGACTCCCCCGCATCGTGACTCATTTTAACCGCCGTATTGTTTTTTGAGTTATTTGATTGGGCACCTTGGATCCTATGGTATGTAAACATTGAAACTTAATGGTGCTAAGCGCCACTGCAAGCCCTATCACAGCGCTTACCATTTCATGTTGGACCTCATGCTCTAATCTGAAGGTGGGCTGAACAGCAGAGGAACTAAGAAAAGTTTTTTTTTTCTTTTCTTTTTGGCTGAAGCTAACCTGACAGGTAACGAAGTGCGGACAATGGCATTACACTTTGATGCTGCTAAAGGGCATATACTAAACCTCGAAGTAGTTGAATTCTCTTCAGGCTTCAGTTGGGGCCATTCAAATCATTCCACCCTGAACTCCTAGACATCCGCACTGTAAAATATGTGCCAAAGTCACAGCACTAGCTGTCAACTTCATTGCCCGAACTGTTTACCTCCTTGGGTATAGGTTCCCGAGTATCGTCTGATTCTTCTATGAACCATTCATCCTCAAGAATCTTCTCCACTGTCGGCCTTTCCCGAGGGTCTAGCTTCAAGATACGCCTTATGAAATCATTATCAGCAGAAGGAATTTCCTTCGTCGACCACCGTTCAAGTGGCTTTTGCGGACGTCCTTGTTGATTAAGGAAGCTAATGATCTGGAAGGCTTCGGGGTCAAGGATTTCGGCAATTGATGGCGGGAACGGGCCAAGTGAGTGGTACATTCGTTTTAGAACTGTGATATCGTAGTCCTGGTCTCCTGGTTTAATTCCTTCCCAACCAGGATCAAAGTGGTGGTAACCACCCCCGTGTACAAGGCTGAGGATCTAGAGACAGGTAAGTTAAAGGAAATAAGGATTATTATTTAGAACACATACTGCATTCCCAAATGACCAGACGTCTGTTGATGTGCCCCAAGGAAGCTCTAACATAGCTTCTGGGCTGCGTGTAAAGGCAGCTCCAATAGCATGGCCCTCTCTAGCGAAATCTGAGTCTTCAGAGACTACACCCCCACAGTCACCAAGCTGGATTTCTGAGAAGCGCTGCTTGTTTTGGCCACAGTTGACAAAAATGTTGTCTAATTTCACATCTATAGGGATGTAAGAATCTAGAAAATCTAGGAATGTTAAATATGAAACACACCTGTATGGACCATTCTATCCTTATGAAGGATAAGGAGGGCCTCAAGAATACACCTAGCTACTTGCTTGATTTCAGGGCGTGTTAACCGCTTCTTCTTTGATTCCGTGAGAAGCTCGCTGTCTAGATGCCTTAGAATAATCGATGGCGGATCGGTAGGGCTTATAACCTCATCAACGATAGGGCGAAGGAACGGAGTCTTCAACTGGTAGCTTTGGAGAACATTGGCTTCGTTCTGTAGGCGCCAATGGCCGCGAACGCTCTTGACAATGCATTTGCTTTGGTTTTGATCCCTAGATTCCGGACGGTATTACATTAGCAGGGGCTTGTGGGCAAGATGAGCAAACGCGAGAGGGGGGATAGGAGGGTTGTTACTGTGAGGTCATACCTGGCTAGATACACAGCGCCTTCGTCTGCAGCCCTATAGAGCTCATTGATGATTGTGTAGGCTGATTTACGTCCTTTAAGAACCTGATTGATACTGAACAGCGGCATTGAAGTACGAGCAGTAGTAATCTCGCCGGTGACTGGACTTGACCTGTCTTTAGGCGCAGCGTTTGATTCCATGGACGTGCTATTGTGTGATTTACCTATTTCCACTCGGGTTTCACCGCATTTAAGTAGCTTTGTGCCGGTCAGGGGATCAAGTGACCACCGCCTCATGATTGGCCATAAAAGTGTGGGTCATGCCAGCGAAAACATGGGAAAACTTGCCGAACTGTCACTTGACCCCTGACGCCACATGCCACGAAATAGGTAGCCCGCTCAGCCACAACAACTTTAACCAACAAGACTCGAAGCTTGTCCAGTTTTCTGACTAAGAAATACAAAAAAAAAAACGGCGAGCTTCATTTTACTTAAAATTATTGTTATCATACTTGTAGGATTTCCTTCTTTTATAAGCTGTCAAGTCTATTTAAATATTCGTAACGCACTCTGTTCGGCCCGAAAAGTCGACATTATATCACTTAGCAGCTTCCGTTGCTAGCGAGACCGCTAGACTATATCGGCTTAGGCGCTGGTTATTTTCAATTAGTGTCTAAATTTTTTATTTCATTTTGATAAGATAGGTAAGGAGTGGATTTGGGCGGTTGAGCAGGAAGGTGGTGATACGAAATTGCCCCTAAAGTAGTTAAATTGAATCTATAAATAGCTTCAATTCAAGTGGGCGTATTGAAGCGTGGTGGCAGCGCTTGGTACGGACCTTTTGGGTCGCTCCGCCGAGACGGGATAAGTCGCTAGGTGAATGTCAGCATCATTCCGAATGGATATCCCACCTAAAACAAGGAAATCTGATGGCACGTGCATAGAGCTACACATAACAAACCGAAGCAATTAAACAAGGATTACTGCTGTCAAATTTGGCGAAATGTCACAGTGGTGCACGGCAAAGTGCTAGGGAATCTTCAGGTAATATACCCCACTTTATAGGGGAATTAGGCTAATAAGAGGCTATAGATTCACTAGTATTTACCCCTTAAGGGATAACTTTATAAGTAAATTTTAGCTATAAAGCAGAAGAATAAAGAAAAAAATATAGAATAATATACTATAATTTTACCCCTATAACCTACTAAATTTAATAATTAATAGTTTAATATACGCTTCTATAATAGCTAAAGTACCTCTTTATTATAATAGATACTATTAAGAAAGTAATAATTCTATACTTAAAGAGTAATTAGCTACTATAGATTAACTAAATCTATAGCTACGCTAAAGATAGTAAAATATAGGCGTTTATTAACCTAAAGGTAAAGTCTTTACGCCTATTAATTACTACTAAATTAGTACTACTATATAAAGTTAATATATCTAACTTTTATAAGGAATACTAACGTTATTATAGAATAAAGTAGATAGATAGGCTAAAGGAGGATATCCCTATAGGTATATATATATTTATATACCTATAGAGTATATAATTCTTTATACTATTAACTTCCTTTAGTAAGAAGGTTAACTATAATAATACTATTAAATTTAGTAAAATATTATAGTAGTATATAATAAAGTACTAGAGAATCTTTAGGTAATATACCTTACTTTATAAGGGAATTAGGCTAATAAGAGGCTATAGATTTACTACTATTTACCTCTTAAGGGATAACTATTATAAAACAAAGTAGATAGATAGGCTAGAGGAGGACATCCCTATAGGCATATATACATTTACATACCTATAAAGTATATAATCCTCTACGCTATTAACCTCCTCTAGTAAAGAGGTTAACTATAATAATACCTTACTTCTAAAACCTATTTTTTATTCTATAACCTCTATTTAGTTTCCTTATTATTACTTATTTCTATTATTCTTTACCTTTACACTATATTACTTTATAAGACGCTAATATAATACTCTACTACTATTACAGCCTAACTATTCCTATTAGATTTAGAATAGCTACTAAGAGGGCTATATTAAGTAGTAGTATAACTACTTTAGTTTATACTTTATAATATTTTCTTTTTCTTTACTAACTTAAAGTAAAGATACACCTCTACCCTAACAGAAGTTCTAAGACTTTAAAAGTAATATAAGTAAGCTCCTTTAGCTAAGGCATATTACTAAGTTATAGTAACTATATATATAACTTAAATAGTTCCTATTATATAAAGTTATAAGGAGTTTTCCTAAAAGTCTATAAGATAATATCTTTAACCTTATATTTATAAAGTTTAATAGTAATATACTACACTATAGAACTAATAGGTAGAATATAGACTTCTACCTAAATAATAGATATACTAATAATAACTACTAGGTTAAATCTACTATTAAGATAGTAAAAAGGATTATTAATAACGTAAGATAAAACCTAGTAGTTTCCTTAAGATTATTTACCAATAGATTACCTATACTACTTTTATAAATAAATTCCTAGACCTCTTAGTCGTTAGAAAACCTAGTTATACTAAAAAAGAAGATAACTAAGTAGGTTCTAAAACCCCTAAGGAAAATTCTTCCTTAACAACCTAACTTAAGGGTTAATAAGACTATAGGAGAATTCTATAATAGATATAAGGATAGCCTTCTTATAGCGTCTCTACCTAAAGCACTAGAAGATTCTAATATAACGTAGCGTTTACTAAAAGGTAAAAAACTAGAAATTATAGGCCTACCTAAGTAAAACACTAGCCTACTAGTAGAATAATACTAAACAGCTAGCTAGCTAATTTAACCCCCTTTAGTATAATATAATATATAATAATAGTAAACCTTATTACTATTAGCTATAAGGGTCTAATAACTACCCTTCTTAATATAATTCCTAATGCTTAGTAGTTTCTTAGCTAATATAGGTTACTACCCTTATAAACTAAGTATACTAGGCTTTTAGCTTACTTAGATACTACTAGGTCTAGCTTATTAACCCCCCCCCCTTAAGGTAGATAGCATACATACCGCCTTACCCCTAAGGACTAGCTATATACCTAATACCCCTAGTTATACTACTATACCTAGGTATACTACTAAACGTCTTTATATAAGGGATATACTTTACCCCTTTAGATATAACAGTAAGGCAGACATAAGTATTCTCTTACTACCTACCTCCCTAATAGCTAAGGATTTTAACTCCTTAGCTGTTAATACCTATAGGAGGGTAAAGATAACTAATAGTAAATATCTCTTATCTAGTAGTAGCACTAACGCTACTACTAAATATATCTTAATTTATAGACGTATTTTTCTATACTATAGTATACTAAATATAAATCTCTAGGATATTATCTAATAGTATAAACACCCTAAAACACACCCTAACCTATTTATAGATACCTATAGGGGTTAGTATCTTCTAGCTAAACGCTAATATAAAGCGTTACTTACTAAACCCTATCTTTTATAACTACTATATAACTTACTACTATAACGTAAAGTTATAAACCTAAGCTATTAAAGTAGTATACTATAATACCTTATTACTATAGCACTTTAGTTAGATAATTTACTAGTACTTTAGGGGATAAGCCTAAAACTAGTAGGAATTTTAACTTATAACTAAAGAATAGTAATAGCTAAAATAGTAAAAATAAACTACTATTACTTAATAGATTAGAGAACGCTTTAGCCTTACTTTAGTAAATACTAAAAAGTAGTTTTAAAAAAACTACTTTACTATAGAGAAAATTAATAGCTAAAGTAATATTTACATATTTACTTAGAGCTACTTTAAGTATATAAGAGTATAGGGAGATTAAACCTAACGTTAATAGCTAATAAGGTTCTATAATAACCTTACCTTACAGCTTAAATAGTTCCTCTATAAGCCTAAGGATAATAACTCCTTAGATAGATATATTACTTACGCTAAGGAATAACGTAAAGCACTATAAGATATAGCACCTAGATCCTAATACAACCTAGTATATATTAATAACGCTACTAACTATAATAGTAAAAACATAACACACTAGGGAAACGTAACAGCTTACCTAAAAGCCTTATAGGCTAGTTACCTAAAACCCTATAATAAAAACCCTTCTAAAAACAATAAGGAAGAGACTATATTCTAAGAATTAAGTAGTAAAAACGATTAGCGTAGTTAAGATAACTATAGATATTATAGAAATTACTATAGAAACTATAGAGAATACTAATCCTATAACAACTACTAGGAAAAAGACTACTAAGATAATACTAAACGTTATATAAAAGATTAATAACCCTAGTAGGAAGTTAAGTAAGGAGGTAGATAGAGATAATACATACATTATACCTAAAACATTAATAGGCGTAATAATATATAATTTATATAAGAAAACAATAAGAACGCTTAGATTTATATTAATAAACTTATAAACGATAGGTATATTCTTAAAGGTACTAAAGAAGTCCCCTTATGTAAAATAGAGAGTATAAACTTTATTACCCCCTCGTTAGAGTAAGAGGCGCTATTACCTAAAAAATAAGAGGAGGTTATTAAACCTAGTAATAACTACACCCTATTATAAAGTAAGGTTAAAGAGTAGTTTACTTAAACGCTTTTAGATAATAACTCCTTAGCTATAATAATAACGCCTTCTACGCTATTAGTTTCTTTAGAAGACTTAGTTACAGAACCTAATAGAAAAATAGACTAATATAATAATACTATAAATTTTACCTTTTAACTAAAAGAAGTCTTTAAAATAGTTATTAAACCTAATAAGAAATATAGACACTATAAGTATACCTATCTTTAGATTAAAGTATATACTAATAAGAACTTAGAAGACTACTTTATCTATATTAATATAAAAGTATTAGTTATCTTAGTAAAGTAAGAATAAGTAAAAAGGTTTACTAAGAATCTAAGATTTTTACCTATAAAGCTATAAAAAGTAAGCGTAGTTAGGTTATCTTTTATACTCTTAAAAAACGTTACTTTTAATATATATATTATTAGTTATTACAGGCTACGCTATAATAAGTGTAGCTAGGCTGGTGCCTGCTATAACCTACTATTACTTATAACTATCTAGGAGGGGTGTGTATGTATAACACGTATAAGATAAAGGCCTACGTAAACCGTACGTTATTTATACTTCTTACTTTCTCTCTTTAGCTTAGATAAATTATATTGAGTTACTATACGCCTATTATAAGGTAATACTAGCCTATTATATATTTAAGCTCTTAAAATAAAAATAAATACCCTACTAATTATACTGCGTAATAGGTACGTAATAAGACGCTAAAATAGTAATAAGCTGTAAGACCTTTCTATTAGCTAAGGTAAAAGCTAAAGTTATAGCCTTAAAGTAAGCAATAGTAGAGATAATATAGGAAATAAGAGAGCTTAAAGTAAGGAGCACTAACTCCTAAGGTGTAAGCTTTATAATTAAATTGCGTAATAAGGAGTCTTTAGAAGTAGTAAACACTACGCCTATTGCAGCTACTATAGTTATTATGCTTACGCTAGCTAAGAACTACCCCTAGGTTATTTAGAAACTAATGCTAAACCCCCTAAAGTTTTCCAGCTAGCGCTAGGACTTCCCTATGTGGTTACGCTAGATACGTAACAAGCTACGTATTAACAAAGCGTTCTTTATAATAAAGTAAGAGGCCTAGTACTTTATTAACTCCTACTTAGATATAGCGCCTTAGAGAATAGTATTAACCTACTATAAAATAGGGGGAGCTTAAGTAGATTATAACCCTAAAGAGTTCCTAAAGTACCTAAAGTGTATATATAGTAACCTAAATATAAAGACCTATACGTCTGCCTCCTTAATAAGTATTAAGATAAAGGAGTATAAATCTTTTACTACCTTCTTCCTAAAGTTTAAACAGGTGTTAGCTAAAGCTAAAGGCTACCTATAGCTAAGTGAAGCGTAAATTACACTCCTCTTAAACGCTTTTCCTCTCTATATTTAAAGCGTACTAGTAAGCGTCTTACTTTCCCCTACCTTCTATATATACGTATAATAAGTAAGCGAAGTAGCTTAGAAGGTTAAGAACCTAGCTAGTAGTATATAGCCTACTTATAGATACCTACTACCCCTAGCGTTAAAAGATACTAATAGAGACGTGTAAATAATAGGAAGAACGACGGTACGCGTAGCTAGTAAAGCTAAAAAAAAAGAACACCCTAAGGTATAGAAAGCGTACGCTAAAACACGCTAGTACTACGCCTACTAGAAGATTAAATACCTAGCTTATAATTACCCTAATAGTAAGAAAAAGAAGAGTAGGCCTACCTACGTAGCTAAAGCAACTACTAAGATTAAGGAGCTTAAGGAAAGTAATAACGCTTATAGTACTACTAAGAGTAAAGAGGAGTTAGAAAAAGAATAGCTTTAGAGTAAAATTAGGCTTTAAAGCTAATAAGTAAGGAGTATATAGAATAGGAGGAGTTTTAGTATAGGAGGAGAATAATTAGACTAGCTACACTATTAGATGCCTGCGTTAATAAAGGATCCCCTACCTAAGCCCTTACTAATACTGGTTGTAACACTTATGTAATAGTGAACTATAACTTTGCGTGCGCTTAGCGCTTCCTATACGTCTCTTAATAAAAAATCCCCTTAAAAGGGTTTACTAATAAATTAGCTAGTATAATAGTAGAGGGAGTAGTTATATTTAACTTTAAACTTTATAGATACTACTAGTATATATACGCATACGTTGTGTGCAGCCTTAACGTTAATATGTTTCTAAGAAAACCTTAGATAGAATATAACTATACTATTTATAACGCTATAAAGCGTACTATTTACTATAGGTAAGTAGACCTTACGCTACGCCTAGTTAGTTAATAAGAGTCTATAATAGTGTGTAAAATTAAAGCCACTTAAGTGATTAAAGCGCCTGCCTTTATAGCTATCTATTATAGGGCTGCGCGTAAGGATTACGCTACTTAACGTAACCTATCTGCAAAAAGGATAAGTAAGGACTTATAGGCTTTCTCCTAAATTATAGCGGTTAGCCTTACTAATATAGAGAAAGCTTTATAGCTAAAGTTAGATAAAAGGGTAAGATAAGCTACTAAGGTTATAGTATTACTATAATAGGTATATAAAGAATATAGCGACTTATTTAACCCTAATACCTTAATGAAAGTGCTACTACGCTAACCTGGCTATAACTACTATATAGAATTAGAACTAAAAGTAACCTTACTATAAGGCCTCTTTTATAGTATATTAAGGGAGGAACTACTAGTCCTAAAGAAGACTTTAGAAGACCTCTTTAATAAGGGCTTTATCTAAGTAAGCAGCTCTACAGTAGGGGCACCAGTACTTTTTATATATAAACTAGGTAGTAGGTTACGCTTTTATTATAATTATAAAGCACTAAACGCTATTATAAAGAAGGACTATTATCTACTACCTCTAATCTCTAAGACGCTCTACTATATAGAAGTAGTAAAGTAGTATACTAAGGTAGATATAGTAGTAGCCTTCTATAAGATATAAATTACTAAAGGCGATAAGTATAAGACTGCTTTTTATACGTAATATAGGCTTTTTAAATAGTTAGTTTGCCTCTTTAGGCTAATAAACGCACCTACAAACTAGTAGCGCTTTATAAATAGCTTACTTTAGGAGTTTTTTAACGACTTTGTTACTATATACCTTAATAATACCCTTATTTATTCTAATAGGATAAAAGAGGACTATAAGCAAAAGGTTTACTAAGTTCTTAAGAAGCTTTATGTAGTAAGGCTTAGCTTAGACGTAGGGAAGAGTAACTTTAGCGTAAAGAAGGTAAAGTATATTAGCTTTATCTTAGAAGCTAGGAAAGGCGTCTTAGTAGACTTAGAAAAGGTATACACTATTTATAAGTAGTTAGTGCCTTAATCTGTTAAGGGTGTAAAAAGCTTCTTAGGCTTTACTAACTATTACTAGATGTTTATACCTAACTACACTAAGGTAGTTAAGCTAATAACTTACTTTATAAAGAAAGGCGTAGTGTTTATATAGTCTATAAAGTGCGCTATAGTATTTAAGGAGCTTAAGAACTGCTTTATAATAGCCTTACTACTATAAAACTTTAACTTAGACGCCCTAACGTTTATAAAGACTAACTGCTTTAAGTTTATATTAGGGGGCGCCTTAATATAAGTAAACGATAAGGGTAAGTGCTAACCTATTACTTTTTACTTATAAAAGCTTACGCTAGTATAATATAACTACCCTATCTATAATAAGGAGCTATTAGTGGTACTAGATTACCTCTAAGTATAGAGAGTAGAGTTACGTAGTACTAAGAAGCCTTTTAAAGTAATAGTAGACTATAAGTCCCTTAAGTACTTTATAAAAAAGTAGAAGTTAATAGAGCGTTAGAGCTGTTAGGCTGAGACGCTTATAGAATATAACTTCTATATTGTGTACTAGCCTGGTAAGGACGTAAGCGTTCCTAACGCGCTCTCCTAGCGTAAGTAGGACGCCCCTTTTGCATAGGATAATAACTACTAATAGGGACGTGTTATCTAAATAATCCTAGACAAAGCGTAACTAGTAATAGCCTGCTGCGTAATAGAGGCGCCTCTAGCGCTATATATAGAGGTATTTAAGGATAAAGAACTATAAGCTTTATAGGCTATAACGTAGGATAGTAATACTATCTTCTAAGCGGTGTATGCGGCCGTCTAGTGAGAGGACTACTTACTCCTACCTAACCTTTAGTTATACGTTTAGATTATAAACTACTACCTTAATAATATAAAACGACTTACCTAGAGGGGGAGGATATAAGTACTAGGTAATAATAACCTTAATTCCCCCTCTAATAGCTTATACACCTAGTTAGTATAATAGAGCTATAACTTAACTATAACTAGGCACCTTAGGAGGAATAGTACCTTAGAGATACTTTTATAGAGGTTCTACTAGTTAGGCTAGTTATAAATAGTATAACGCTTTATTTATAACTATAACGTATATAGGAGTAGTAAGATCTAGCGTAACATAAAGAAAGGCTTTTTATAACTATTAAGTATACCTAAGCGCCTAAAAAGCAACCTATTAATAGACTTTATTATAGATCTCCTACCGTCTAGCCCTAACTACGCTACTAATATATAGGTTATTATAGACTACTTAGGAAAGTTAGTAATACTTAAACTAATAGCGATAATAGATATAGAGGCGTGTGCTAAAAGATTTCTAGGTTACTATTACTGCTTTTATAGCATACTAAAAAGTATTGTTAGCGATAAAAGGAGTAACTAGATAAGTAAGTTCTAGTGTAGGTTTTGCATACTTATAGGTATTAAGTAGAGACTAAGCACGTTATATTACCTATAAAGTAATAAAGCTATAGAGCGCTTTAACTAAAAGATTTAAGTAACGCTATACGCCTATATAAGTTACCTCTAAGAGGATTAGGCGTATTAGACACTAGTCACGTAATTAGTAATTAATAACTATATTATGTTAGTAACTAGGTTAAGCCCTTTCTTTATAGAGTATAGCTACTATATAGACCCTATTGCAGTTAAAGAGAGTATATAGAAGGTAATAGATATATATAAAAAGGTTACTAAACGACTTATGTAGAGGATAACTAAAGTGACTATAATAGTGTAAGTAGTAATAGCTATAGCCTAATAACATATAGAAGAATTAGCTAATAAGTAATAGAGCGTAGCTAAAAGGTTTAAAGTAGGTAATAATATATAGCTATTAATATGTAATTATTACTCTTTATAACTAAATTATAAGCTTAATTAGCTATACTACTATTACTAAGTTACTAAAGTAATTAGCCTCTTTATAGTTAAACTTAACGTACCTAGTAATATCTATAACTAATTTTATATAGACCTATTACGCTATACTAGGAATAACCCTTTGCTAGGCTAGAGAGCCTATAACGCGTAGCCTTCCCCCCTAATAGAAGATAGTAAAGAAGAATAGTGCGTTATAGAAATAATTAGTACGCAATAGCGTAGTAGAGGAAAAATAAGAACGCACTAGGCGCTAGTACGCTAGGAGGGTTTTACTAAAGCTATATAGGAACCTATTGAATTAGTTAAAGATACTATAGCCTTAGACTCCTTTAAAGAGAAGTATAGACCTATTAACGTCTATAATAGAGGTAATATATATATATAAAAAAAGATAAGGATATATAATAAGTAGATAAGTAATAAATCTCTATTAAAGGGCTGTAGCCTGTAAAGAACGACTAGGCCCTATAGGGTAAGTAGTAGAGCTACATAGAACAAGTACGCTTAGAATATGTAGGAGACTCCCCTACTAGGAGTCTCCTAGCTTAGGGGAGGGGCTATAACTAAGGTTAGTAGTAATAAAGTTAATAAACTAAGGATATAAAGTTAGCGTAAGGGTTACGTAAGAGAGAGAAGAAGACTAGTACTTACTCTCTTAAGAGAGATTAAGATCTCCTTAACTGTAACGATAAGGCGCTTACCTTAGGCGGCTATAAAACCACCTAGGTAGGGAGCAACCTCGCCACGCGTAGCGTTAGCGGTAGTAGTAGCAGCAGTAGCAGCGGCAATAGCTAGGAAAGGGGGAGTAGGTGTAGTAGGCGTAGGGGGCGTATTATTAGACGCACTATAGGTGCGCTTTCTATGCGTCTTTTTAGTGCTCTTCTATGCCTCCTACTCTAAGTTAGTTGTAACCTCTTAGGCCTTAACGGCTAGCTGGAAGGAGGTATACTTTATAAAGCTAGGGGTGGTTAGGGCGGCGGCGCAGGCGGTGATAGATATCGCCTTATAGAGGCCTAAGGAGGCCTTAGGGATTTAAGTTGTATTAGTAAGGCGTAAGATTTGCATAAGTAATAAGAGACTTATAGGTTAGTAGCTATAGTTAGACTACGTATAGGAGAGATAGTAGTGCCTATAGGTGCTAATATTCTCTATATAACAGATAGCGGCGGGGTTGCGCGTGAGGCGGCGCGCACATAAGAAGCAAAGGTGCGCATAAAGGACAGTTGGCGCGTAGGCAGGAGTAGTAGTAGGGGTAGGGGCGTTAGCGTAGCGTCTCTTTATAACTAAGAAGCTATAGTTAGCCTTATTAGCTTTGTTGTTCTTGTTGTCCTTATCGTCCTAGCTAGGTTAGTTAACTTACGTAATACGCTTACTAAAGGAAAGTAACTTATAGTAGGGGGGGTAATAGGGTTAAGAACCTTATTGTCCTTAGGGGATGGGGAGCGGCTAGGGATAGTAGGGGGCTATCTTATAAGTTAGTAACTAATTAGTAGGTGCATACATACGTACGCGTGGGCCTGTATAGGGATTAGTTTACTTATAGCTATTATGAATTATCTAATTTCTATAATTAACGACTAGTAATTAGTAAAAAGACAATAAAAGCAAAAGGAAAGTATAGTTACATATAGGATAAATACTTATAATATTAATAAAAAGGCTAGTAAGGAAAAAGGAAGAATAAATAATAAGCCTACTAGCCTATAGGATTATTTAGTAGGCGATTTCTTAAGATATAGTATGTAACTATAGAAGGCTAGTAGAGCTCTATAGTATAGGAGGGGAGTATGTGTTATAGGCTACACTACGATAAGTGTGGCTAGGCTGGTGCCTACTACAACCTACTATTACTTATAACTAGCTAGGAGGGGCGCGCACGCATAATACGTATAAGATAAAGGCCTATGCAAACTGTGTGTTATTTATACTTCCAACTTTCTCTCCCTAGCTTAGATAAATCGTATTAAGTTACTATACGCCTGTCGTAAGGTAATACTAGCCTATTACATTAGTATAGTAAAAAGTATAGAAGTAAAAGTCTATACTATAATAACAGCTAGAGTTATAAAGAAACTCCTAGCCTAATTACTTTTAAAAACGCTATTTTATAATAACTATAGTATAATAGTAGATTTTAATAAGAAGTAGGTAAAACTTTAATCTTCCTATAATATAATAATCCCTACTATAGTTAAGTACTACTACCTAGTGTTATAATAGATTACTTCTTAGTTTATAGTAACTATTAAGCTAGGAGAACTTAAGTATCTCCTTATAAACTTTATTAACCTCTTAGAGAGATCTATAGAGGATAAAAAGTAGTAACTATACTATATATACTTTAAACACACGTATATCCTTAACGCTATTACTAATTTAAAAACCCTAAAAGTTATACTAATATATAATAATATAGTAGAACTAATAACTATTAAGAAAGGTATAAAAGTAGTGTAAATCGCTTTAAACTAAGGTAAAAAGACTACCTAGGCAATTAGTAAGGATATACTAAATACTATTACTTATAGTAATTTAGTAAATTTCCTTAACGTTACTAATAAATTCCTAAATACTATAGGAAAGTTTACTATAGGAGTAGATAATACTAAAAAAACCCTATAAGATATATTAATACTAAAGGAAATACTAAAATATAGTATAATAAAGCCTAAAATATATCTAATAATAGTTAATAAATATAGCGTAAAGATCTATATAAATAATAAGGAGTTTCCTAGTAAGATAAAGGCAGTACTTAATAGATACTATATCTACTATAATAAAGGGATAGTACTTATTCCTAATAAGGACTATATAAAGATTAACCTTATTAAGAAATAGTAAAACTAAAAGCAGAATATCTAGGTCTTTCTATTAGGTCTTAAGGATATAGAGTTTCTTAACACCTATTAGGATAAATAATATAAGTTAGAGAAGATTAGTTAGTAATAAGGCCTTACCTCTATTATATACCCCCTTTTTATTATATAGAAATACTATATAAATAAGAAAAAGGATAAAGGCTAAGTAGTTATAAATATATAACCTCTTAATAAGTAGGTAAGTCTAGACGTTTACCCTCTTCTAGACTAAGATAAAATTATAGGCTATTTAAGAGGTAAGAAACGTATAATAATATTTAACGCTACTAGGTTCTTCTACTAGCTTAGTGTATATTCTAAGCACTAGGATAAAATAGTAATAATTAGCCCCTATAGGCTTAAGTATTCTAACGTTACTATTATAAGATTTAAGAATTCCCTAGTATACGCTTAGCGCTTTATAAACTAACTATTTTTTAAGTATTAACACTTTGTCTATATATATATTAATAATATTATAATCTTTAGTAACTCTAATAAAAAGCACCTCTAGTATATAGAGATAATTCTAAACATCCTTAATAAATACTAAATCTATATTAACGTAAAAAAGTCTTTTACTAGCTTCTTTAGTATAAAGCTTCTTAGTTACGTTGTAAATAGTAAAAGTATTTATAAAATAGATAATTATATTTATACGTTTAAAAAGCTAGTTTTCCTATATAGCCTACGTAACCTTAAGATATATCTTAGGATAGGCAGCTAGCTTTACGTAGGGTTACCCTAGTTTAACGTAATTATATTACCCCTTTAGTAAAAAAAAATAAAATTAGCAGCCTAACTAAAATAAAATAAAGTTATTAAGCTAAGCACTATACGCTAGGTAAAAGTAAAAATCGTTATAAAAGAGACATTTAACCCCTTACCTAAAGAGATTAACGTATAAAACGTACTATAAGAGAAACTTTATAACTAAGTAATATAATATTACTATAACCCTAAGAAACTACTATTCTTTAAGATTAATATATATATTAGTAGATTTAGTCTTATAGTTTTCTAGTTAGATTATAACTAAAATAGTAAAAATATACTTAGTATTAACGTAAAGATAAAATATATTAAACCTATCCTTTTTCTTTCTTAATCTATAATAGTAATAAAGAAACGTTTTAGCGCTATAGAAGCTAAAATTACAGCTATTATATAGGCTATAAAGAAGCTTAAAAAACTAGTATAATCTAACTACTAGGAAGTTAATATTCTTATAAACTATATAGCAGCTAAAGGAATTATTACACACATATCGCTAAAAACCCTTAACTTAAATAAAGTAAATCTTAAGCTTATAAACGCTACTAACTACCTCTCCTAATACCGCCTAAAGATTTTTTATATACTAAGTAAGCTAAACGTTATACCTAATATACTTTCCTACCTACTAGTTATAAGACCTAACCTATCTAAGTATTTCCCTTATAAAGATAAACTTATAGATATTAATAATAATAATAATATAGAAGTAGTAGCTATAGTATAGTATATAAGTAATAAACCCCTAAAACCTAAGAAAGCTACTATAACTATAATATAAGTTAATAATAAGTTTATATAGGAAATTATTAAAAGATACTAAAGTAATAAGAAGCTAAAGAATCTAAGGAATTAGATCTAGTAAATATAAGTAAATAGATATAAGTATATAACTCTAGATAAAGTAAAAAGAGATTAATAACTACCTTAAGAAAAGTAATAATAACCCTAAGTAGCTATCCTCCTATAGGAAATTAATAACTATAGACTAATATTTTATATATCTATAGATAGAATAAAGAGACTCTATATCCTAAAGCCTTTAGTAGGAAGGGTTTTTACTCTTACTTATAATAAGAAGTTTTACTTTAGGCGTAAGAGAATACTTATAAAACTTTAGAACTTCTATATCTATAGGAAGGTAAAGATTATTAAAACGTATATTACCTATTACCTAGCATACTAAAATAACTAAATAGATTACTAAAAACCTATTAGATCTCTCTAACCTATTATAACGCCTAGTATCCTATATTATACTATATCTATAGACTTTATTACTAATATACTAAAAGTCCTAACCTAAAATAGTTTCTAGGTATTACCTAACTTTAATATATTTAACTACCTCTATACTATAACGTATAAGTTTAGTAAAAAAGTTCTACTTATCCTAAGTTACACTAAGTATAAAGCTTACTAGTAGGCCTAAGTACTTCTTTAAACGCTTATATTATATAACTAAAGCCTACTAAACGCTATTATTAGTAATTATAACCTAAAGTTTATCTTAGTAGTCTAAATAGGGATCTTTAAGGCCCTAAAGGTAAGATTACTTATTTTTACTATATATTACCTCTAGACTAATAGGTAAAGTAAAAGGATAAACTAAATAGTTAAGATTACTATTTATTTCTATATATATACTAACCCTAACATACTGTAAATTAATATCTTACTATCCCTCTAATACTCTCTTAATAACTTACTTACTATAATAATAGGCTAATTACTAAACAAACTAGTACTAAGGTTTTACTTTAGAACTATATTAAAGTACGTTAGTAAAGAGGGGATTCTATTAGAATTAATTAACGTATTACGTAATACTTACTAAGTAGAAGCGTAGACTCTTATTAACGTAGTAGGAGTAATAAGAAAAAAGCAATATAACTAACACTATTACCTAGTAAACTTTACTATCGGTAATAAGGTATTCTTCTACTTTAGTAAAAGATATTTACTATTTAGAAAACCTAAGAGGAAGTAGTCTTTATAACATACTAAACCTTTCTATATTACTTAGGTAGTTAGGCCTAGCGCCTATAAACTTAACTTACTAGCCTACTAGAAAGTTTACCTAGTAGTATTAATAATATAGTTATAAAAAGCGCTAGATAGGGAAGACCTATTTAGTTATAAAGAGATCCCTTTTAAACTAGTAAAAGTTAATAAAATAAAGGAATATAAAGTTAAGAGAATTATAAATTATAGAGTAACCTAAAGGAAAGCCTAACTGTTAGTTAAGTATCTCGTTAAGTAGAAAGGGTACTTACTAGCTTCTAATATATAGGAACCTTATAAGAATCTTAAGCCTAACGCTAGTAACTTTATTAAGACTTATAAAAAAGAATAACTAATTAATTAGGCTACTAAGCACGTAAAGAAGTAAGGATAAAAACTAGCCTTAGCTAACTTCCTCTAGACCTTACTATAGACGTCTATAGATAATTTATAAAGTATTATAAACGCCTTAAGGAATCCTATAGTCCCTAATTTAGTTTTAATAATAATAAAGTATTTATTCTCTTAATAAGGGTAATAATAACTTATAGAAAGGCCTTTAGCCTGTTTTTTTTTATTAAGATACGTAGTTTCTATAATAGTTTTTACTAAAATAACTGCGTTTGTTTTTCCTTTTAAAAAGAGGAAGAAGCGCCTACCTATAATAGGTAGTTATACCTTCCTTACCTTTAATAGCTAGCAGCTAGAAAAAGGTATATTAACTTACCTACCTACTAACCCTCTATTTTTCTCTTTTTATATACTATTTATTATAAATATAAACCTTATAATTTCTTTACTTTTTACTACCTTTTAATACTTCTATTTACTACTTTCTATTTACCTATTATAAAGTAATATAATAAGACTTACACTCCCTTCTAGCGTACTTTACTAAGAACTATATAGTAAGCTACTATAGTAGATCCTTAGTGCTTTTTACTTATTCCTAATAATTCTATAAACTAAAACGAGATTAACTTTAACCCCTTTATTAATAATAAGACTACTAAGGCTACTAACTAGACCTAGACCTAGTAGTTATTATACCCCCTAAAGTCTACCTTTAAATTAGTTAATATCTCTACTACCTAAAGAACCTCTTCTACTAGAAACTAACGCTATGTTAATAACTATAATACTATAGACACTATAGTTATTAACACTAATAAGGTAAACACTAGCTATAATAAAGACTTTAGTAATAACTCTAAGTTATTTATCTCCTTTACTAACACTAACCTCTATAATATACCTTATAAAATAGAGGAAGACGCTAAAGAAACCTTATAATAAATTAAAAACTATAAGGCTAAACTAAAGCATAAGAAATATATAAAGCGTTACACGTTTAAGATTGCTTACTATAAAATAGTTAATAAGTATATCTATACTATAGGTAGCAGCCTTAATAGTACTACTCTCGCTAAGATCTATAGTAATATAAAAACTAAAGCCTATATTACGCTAGGTATACTAACTAACCTAGTAACCCTAAAAAAAAACATAGGTAAGACTATTAAGAAGAATACTCCTAAAACTACTAATAAGAAGAGGTCTAGTATCTTTAGTTACACTAAGGCTATTAAGCGCTTTAAGGAGGTAGTTAAAAACTATACTAATAACACCCTTATCTATAAGATTTATATTTAGCTAGAGGATTTCTATAACTATTATAAAAACAGTATTACTAACTAGTATACTTCCCTCTTATCTAATATATACTTCTACTAAATAGTTACTACCCCTATAGAGAATATACTTTCTAAGTATAAAAAGAATAAGCTTTAGTTTAGTAACCTTCTCTCCTATATAGTATTAATTAGCTCTACCTTTATACACTAGGTAGGATAAAGTAACTCTAAGGTTATAAGTACTCTTTTACTACTTTAGTAATTAGACTTAATTTCTATCCTAAAGATTATATATATATATAATACCTAAAGCTAAACTATTCTCCTTAATATAATTTAGGACTATATTACTAATCTAAACGCAAAGGTTAATAACTACGTTACTAAGGCTATTATTACCTATAAGATTACTAATATAGTAGTAGCTACCGCTAAGTCTTATAAGCTAGTTATTAAGAAGCACTCTAATAGTATTTACTAGATTACTAAAAGTCTATATAAAAAGGCTAAAAAATCTAAGTATCTAGAGGCCCTTATTAACAGCCTTAACTATTAACTTTAGAAGCTAACATAGAAGGTTACTCTACTTAATAAGAAGGCTAACAACCTTAATACCCTTAATAAGTTTAAAGGTAATAAGTTTAAAGCCTTAGTTAATAAGGTTACTAGTATAAAAGAGAAACTCTCTAACACTATTAGAGATACTTATATACTTACCTTAGCTTTTTAATCTACTTACGCCTTATTAGTTATAATTCCCTAGCGTACTACTAAGCATATACGCCAACCTAACTTACTAGCTACCTTAGCTTAAGGTAGTAGTAAGAAGCGCTATACTATAGGAATTAATTTTAGAAATAATAAGTAAAAGAAGAATATATAGGATATAAGAGAAAAGTAGTAGATAATATAGTAGATTAATAGTAACTTTCTTTTCTATATTCTAATACACTTAGGATAAGTATTTCTTCTAAAAGGGGGCACTTATTATAGAATAAGGTAGATAGATAGGCTAGAGGAAGATATCCTTATAAGTATATATATATTTATATACCTATAGAGTATATAATCCTCTATACTATTAACCTCCTCTAGTAGGGAGGTTAACTATAATAATACCTTACTTCTAAAACCTATCTTTTATTTTATAACCTCTATTTAGTTTCCTTATTATTACTTATTTCTATTATTCTTTACCTTTATACTACGTTACTTTATAAGACGCTAGTATAATACTTTACTACTATTACAGCCTAACTATTCCTATTAGATTTAGAATAGCTACTAGGAGGGCTATGTTAATAACCTTATAGGTAAATTTTAGCTATAAAGTAGAAGTATAATAAAAATATATAATATAATAGACTATAATTTAACCCCTATAACTTACTAAATTTAATAATTAATAGTCTAATATATACTTTTATAATAGCTAAAGTACCTCTCTATTATAATAGATACTACTAAGAAAGTAATAATTCTATACTTAAAAAGTAATTAGCTACTATAGATTAACTAGATTTATACCTATACTAAAGATAGTAAGATATAGGCGTTTATTAACCTAAAGGTAAAGTCTTTATATCTATTAATTACTACTAAATTAGCGCTACTATATAAAGTTAAGATATCTAACTTTAATAAGGAATACTAACCTATTATAAGTAATAGGCTAAGTAGCTAAGCTATATAATCTAGTATAACTACCCTAAAGACTATAAATATCTTAGTAAAAGTAAAAGCTAAATAACTAATAGACCTTAGCTATAAAGATTATAAAGTCTTTAAACTTAAGTAGGTGTAGTATACTAAGTAAGTAAAGAAATATAAAAAATAGAAGAAGTAATTTACTAATATAAAGGAGGTTATTTACTAATTAGTTATAGACTCCCTTTTTACTTAGTACTACTACTTTAGTAAAAACCTTACGTAATAAATAACTAACCTTATAAACGCTATAGGTATTAACTAATATAAGAAAAGTATAATAGCTAATAGTAAATATAAAAAGGTTTATAAAAAGGCTATATAAAAATAACTTATAATAAAGAAAAAAACTAAAGTATAGTTAACTAAGTAGGATAATACGTATAAAGCTTTTAAGCGTATAGAAATAGTAACTTTACTATACCTAAAGCTTTAGTTTATAAAGCTTTAGTAAATCCTTTAGTAAAGTCTATTATTATTATAGATAAATATATTTACTATAGTAAAAGCTACTAATATAAATATTAATTAGTTAATATAAAGTAAAGTACTAAAAGTAGCCTATAAGACTTTTAAAACTATAATTAATAATACGCCTTAAGGCTAAGCTAGCTATAAAGCTTTTAGCCTAATTACTATAACTAAAGTTTTATATAGTAACTATAAAGATTTACTATATAAAAAGTAATATTACTAAAAGAATAGCTATAGTAATAAATTACGCTATAGTAATAAGTATAAAGCCTATAATAGATTTTACTACCTAAGTAAATACTAGTATATCTTTAAGAAATAGCACCCCTTTTACTAAAATAAAGAAAAACTATAACTTTAGTAGTAAAAACAGTAAGTTAAAAAGTAACTTAATAATTTACTATATCTTATAGAAAAAGTATAAAAGATTTACTAATAAGAGGAGTAACTATATAGTTACTACTAAGTAATAGTACTTATAGCTTTTTACTTCTTACTACTAATATATATACTAAAGGAGTTAGTACTACTTAATTTAGAGGTAACTAATTATATATTTAATAACCCTATATAGTTTAAAGACTTATATAGTATAGCTATAAGAGACTACTTTTAGGTAGGTATAAAGCCTATTATAATTAAAGGATATAGAATAGCTAAAGTATATATAAAAGGTAATAATAAATTAGTAAAGATATACTTTTATAAAGTAATCCTTTACTATAACTTTACTATAAACCTTATCTCTTTTAACTAACTAAAGAAGATAGGTATTTAGTAGGATACTAGCCTAAGAAATAACTACCTCTATTAATCTAACTACTTATTAATTAGGTATATTACTATTATAGGCTACGCTATAATAAGTGTAGCTAGGCTAGTACCTACTATAACCTACTATTACTTATAACTAGCTAGGAGGGGTATATATATATAATATATATAAGATAAAGGCCTATATAAACTATATATTATTTATACTTCTTACTTTCTCTCCCTAGCTTAGATAAATTATATTAAGTTACTATACGCCTATTATAAGGTAATACTAGCCTATTATATATCTAAGCTTTTAAAATAAAAATAAATACCTTACTAATTATACTATATAATAGGTATATAATAAGACGCTAAAATAGTAATAAGCTATAAGACCTCTCTATTAGCTAAGGCAAAAGCTAAAGTTACAGCCTTAAAGTAAGTAATAATAGAGATAATATAAGAAATAAAAAAGCTTAAAGTAAGAAGTACTAACCCCTAAGGTATAAGCCTTATAATTAAATTATATAATAAGAAGTCTTTAGAAGTAGTAAATACTACGCCTATAGTAGCTATTATAGTTATTACGCTTATACTAGCTAAAAGCTACCCCTAGGTTATTTAGAAACTAATACTAAACCCCCTAAAGTTCTTTAGCTAGCGCTAGGACTTCTCTATATAGTTACACTAAATATATAATAAGCTATATATTAATAAAGCGTTCTTTATAATAAAGTAAGAGGCCTAATACTTTATTAACTCTTACTTAGATATAACGCCTTAAAGAATAGTATTAACCTACTATAAAATAAGAGAAACTTAAGTAAATTATAACTCTAAAGAGTTCTTAAAGTACCTAAAGCGTATATATAGTAACCTAAACGTAAAGACTTATGCGTTTACCTCCTTAATAAGTATTAAGATAAAGGAGTATAAATCTTTTACTACCTTCTTCCTAAAGTTTAAATAGGTGTTAGCTAAAGCTAGAGGCTACCTATAGCTAAGTAAAGTGTAAATTATACTCCTTTTAAATGCTTTTCCCTTTTATATTTAAAGTACGTTAGTAAGCGTTTTACTTTTCTTTACCTTTTATATATACGTATAATAAGTAAGTAAAGTAGCTTAAAAAGTTAAAAACCTAGCTAGTAGTATATAGCCTACTTATAGATACCTACTACCCCTAGCGTTAAAGGATACTAATAGAGATATATAAATAATAAGAAGAATAATAGTATATATAGCTAGTAAAGCTAAAGAAAAAAAACGCCTTAAGGTATAAAAAGTATATACTAAAACATACTAGTACTATACCTACTAAAAGATTAAATACTTAGCTTATAATTACTTTAATAGTAAGAAAAAAAAAAGTAAGCCTACCTATATAACTAAAGTAACTACTAAGATTAAGAAGCTTAAGGAAAGTAATAACGCTTATAGTACTACTAAGAGTAGAGAAGAGTTAGAAAAAGAATAGCTTTAGAGTAAAATTAGGCTTTAAAGCTAATAAGTAAAAAGCGCGTAAGATAGAAGGAGTTTTAGTATAGGAGGAGAATAATTAAACTAGCTATACTATTAGATACCTATATTAATAAAGGATCCCCTACCTAAGCCCTTACTAATACTAGTTATAATACTTATGTAATAGTAAATTATAACTTTATATACGCTTAGTACTTCTTATATATCTCTTAATAAAAAATCCCTTTAAAAAGGTTTACTAATAAATTAACTAGTATAATAGTAAAAGGAGTAGTTATATTTAACTTTAAACTTTATAAATACTACTAGTATATATATATATATATTATATATAGCCTTAACGTTAATATATTCCTAAGAAAACCTTAGATAGAATATAACTATACTATTTATAACGCTATAAAGTATACTATTTACTATAGGTAAGTAGACCTTACGCTACGCCTAGTTAGTTAATAAGAGTCTATAATAGTATATAAAATTAAAGCTACTTAAGTAATTAAAGCGCCTACCTTTATAGCTATCTATTATAAGGCTACGCATAAGGATTATACTACTTAATATAACCTATCTATAAAAAGAATAAGTAAAGACTTATAGGCTTTCTTCTAAATTATAGTAGTTAGCCTTACTAATATAAAGAAAGCTTTATAGCTAAAGTTAGATAAAAAGGTAAAATAAGCTACTAAGGTTATAGTATTACTATAATAGGTATATAAAGAATATAGTAACTTATTTAACCCTAATACCTTAATAAAAGTGCTACTATATTAACCTAGCTGTAACTACTATATAAAATTAAAACTAAAAGTAACCTTACTATAAGGCCCCCTTTATAGTATATTAAGGGAGGAATTACTAATCCTAAAGAAGACTTTAGAAGACCTCTTTAATAAGGTGTTAAATTTAGCAGGTTATAAGGGTAAAATCGTAGTATATTTTATTATATCTTCTTCTATATTCCTTTTCCTTATAGCTAAAATTCACCCTTAAAGTTATCCCTTAAGGGGTAAATAGCAGTAAATCTGTAGCCTCTTATTAGCCTAATTCCCTTATAAAGTAAGGTATATTACCTATAGATTCCCTAGCACTTCGCTATACACTACTATACTATTTCGCTAAATTTAATACACCCCCTTAAGGCTACCTAATTCCGTAGGGTAATAACCTATAATAAGGCTAGCTTAACCTTACTTTACGTAGCGTATTTTCCTTCTATATTATTATTATCCTATATATTATCTTTTACTATATTTACTTCCTATTTTAATTTATCTTTCTCTATCTTATATATATAATTCACTTTAATTTACACCTATTAATTACTTATACGTAATTACTATATAAATTTAGTAAAAAGTTATACTATAAGCGCTTTTATTATTCTATCTACTATTATCTTAGTAGACTACTAATACTTTATAATAATCCTCCTTTTAGTAACTTCTTAGTGTAGCTAGTAGTTATAAATATTTACGTAGTAGAGCTTTATCTATAGCTAGATTATCTTAGCGCTAATAAGGCGTATAGTCTACGTATTATTATAGTTAATTTAAACTGTAGGTCTCTTTATAGCCTCTTTACTAGGTAATAGTTAGGCGCTAGCCCTACGTTTTATAGGCAGTTTCACCCCTAGCGTAGTAATTAGTTAACTAGTAAAAAAAGCTTCTTTTATAGCTAAAGAAAGAGCTAGAAGTTCTACTTTAGTAGTTAACGTTATAATAGTATTTTACTTATTAGCTTACTATATTACTATTCCTTTAAATAACTTTATTACTACTACCTATAAGCTCTTTCTATCTAGGTTATTAGTAAAGCTTACGTTAGCTAATACCTTAAGGGTGTTATTATAGCTACCTTTATCTATACTATATATAAGGTAAAGGTACTATAAATAATAAAGGTAATTTAGTATATAGTCTACTACTTATTAGTAAATATCTTTAGGATTATAGTTAAATTATGCTAACCGGCTTACTATAAAGGTAACGTCTAGCTAAATTATTACTATAGTATATAAAATTATCTCTATTTTTTACTAATAGTAGGTAACCTCTTATAAAGAGGTAATTCCTCTATAGGGTAGTAAATCTTTCTTACCTATTAAGGTTAATTTTAGTACGTTATTTCTATATAGTAACTTTACAGCCTTTTTATAGTATACTAACTATAATAGCTAGAAACGTTTTATAGTTTAATTACGTAGTACTTTAATACCTAAGAACTACTAAAGTAGCCTACTACCTTTAAGGTAATATTATCTTTAGAAGGCTACTATTACTTCTTAGGCAGTAGGCTTATCTTTATAGTAAAAGGTAAGTATATAGTTATTTATATAAAAAAAGAATATAAGGCTGTTTTTTATTTAGTAGTAATTCTTACCTACTATATAGTAAAACCTAAGCTTATAGAGGCCTTTCTTAAAGTGCTTTTACTATAGTAATAGTAATTAGTAAAGGCTATATAGCGCTTTCTAAAGCTAGAGAATTTAGCCTATATAGTAATAGCCTAGTAGTATCTCTATATATACAATTTTATTAATTTCTATATAGATAAAGGCGTTTACTATATTATATTAGAGAAGCTCTAGATTAAATTACGTAGTAATTACTATAAGTATTTTAAAGGATATACCTATAAGTATAGCTATATAAGTATTACGTAGATCTTTTACCTATTAATTACTATAAATTACTAGCCTTACTTTAAATTTAGTAAGTCTACTATACTTATTTAGCTTATAGGTATATACCTATTAGTAACTAAGTACTTAGTACTTTATAGCTTCTCTTTATACTACTTTATATTATAATTATAATTCTTTATAGCTATATAAGTAGCTTTTTTCTACTTCCTTAAATTTACTTTTATATAGGTAGTTTTTTAACTTACTATATAATAGAAGGGCGTAAAGTGTTTACTAATAAGTACTAATTAGGTTCTTTATCTATATATAAAAGTAATTAGTCCCTATAGTAGTTAAATTACCTATTATTTACTTATAGGTTACCTTAGTAAGAAAAGCTGCTTTAAATAAGGTTTATAAAATATTTACTTTTAATTTATTAAGGCTTATAGTAAAGTCTACGCTTTTCTTACGTCTAAAAGTATTTTATATATATAAGGTAGAAAAAGGTAGTATATTTACTAATATATTAAACGTAGGCTAGGTAGAAAAAGGTAGTATGTTTTTTACTAATATATATATAGTAGGTAAGGTAGAAAAAGGCAGTATATTCTTTACTAATATATATATAGTAGGTAAGGTAAAAAAAGGCAGTATATTCTTTACTAATTTATATATAGGTAAGGTAGAAAAAGGTAATATATTTACTAATATTAATAGTATATTTACTTGTAAGGTAGAGTTCTTTATATTATTATTATAATCTTTTATAGTATTTACTTATAAAGTAAAGTACTTTATAGTATTATTATAATCTTTTATAGTATTTACTTATAAGGTAGAGTGTTTTATAGTATTATTATTACCTTTACCCCCTACGTTAAGCTTTACTAAAGTGCTAAAGAATATAGCTAGTAGTAATAAAAGAGGCGTTAGCTAAAAAGTAAAGGTTACTTATAAATATCTATACTTCTTCTTAAAAGCTTTATAGTTACTTAGCGTAGCCTTAGTATACTATCCTTTAATAATATTACCTTCTTCCTTATTAATTTCCTTAGCCTATAAGGCTAGTATACTTTATATAATAAGTTGTTTAATTTACGCCTAAATAGTAGTAAGATCCTAGTCTTATAGTTTATTAAGTAAGTAGTTAATTAACCTATTAAATTTCTCTTTTTTATTAAATATTACGTTACGTATAGTAAATACCTTATTCTTAACGGGATGCTATACGTAGTATAAATTACTTAAAGTGTAACTAATTAAGTAACTAATCTATACTTATAGGGATAACTTCTTCTACTTATTACGCTTAAGTTATGCGTTAGCTGTTAAGGCGAAAGCTTAGTAGCTATACGCTTATATATAGGAAAGGTTAGGCTTTACGTATAGATTTATAATATTAGTAAATAGGTTAAAGTGTAAATACTATACTTAATATAGGGATTTCTACCCCCTAACTACTAATAGCATACAGTTATATAGGTACGTTACTACTACGTATATCTTTAGCTATAGGGCTTTAGGTAATTTTACGTTAGTTCTTATATATCTCGCCTTAAGGTAGATAATTATAGTAATACACTTAGCTACTCTATTTTACGCTTAGGTATTTAGCGCTAAGTACTTTATAGTTACTTTATAGGTAGTAATTATCTTTATTACTTACTTATAGTAAAGTATTTCCCTATTACTCTTAATAACCTTTACCTATATACTATACTTCTTCTTAAGATATATGAGGAACTTATATAGCGTCTAGTTAATTATATCGTTTTATAGTTTTATAGGTAGAAATCCTATAATATTCCTAACGTATAGTTACTAATAAGTATCTATAAGGTATATCTACTATACCCCTTAGTAAATACGTAGAAATTAATTACTATTTAGTTACTAGGTTTTATAATATTTATACTCTTATAAGGCTACTACTACACTTAGCGCTTTATTTTGCTAAGTCTATAGGCTATATAGTTACAGATTATTATACTATAGCTATTAGTTATTTATACTCTTTAGGTAGCGTTAGTTAATTAGTAGAGGGCTGCTACGCCTAGATACCTAAGCTAGTAGTACTATAGCTTTATATCTTTATATATAGGTTTTCTTTACGTTACTATAGTGTAGTAGTACCTTTTCTATAGTAGTAGAGGCGTATTATTAGCGCTTCTTTTTAAAATAAACGTAGCTATATTATTAAATTCTATAATAAGGCGGTATTTAAGTACGTGTTAATTATTCTTTTTAGTAATATACCTAATTAATAAGTAGTTAGATTAATAGAAGTAGTTATTTCTTAGGCTAGTATCCTACTAAATACCTATCTTTTTTAGTTAGTTAAATAAGATAAGGTTTATAGTAAAGTTATAGTAAAGGATTACTTTATAAAGGTATATCTTTACTAATCTATTATTACCCTTTATATATACTTTAGCTATTCTATATCCTTTAATTACTATAGGCTTTATACCTACCTAGAGGTAGTCTCCTATAGCTACGCTACATAAGTCTCTAAACTATATAAAGTTATTAAACACGTAATTAGTTACCCCTAAATTAAGTAGTGCTAACTCCTTTAGTATGTACGTTAGTAGTAAGAAGTAAAAGGCTATAAGTACTATTACTTAGTAGTAACTATATAGTTACTCCCCTTATTAGTAAATCTTTTACACTTTTTCTATAAGATATAGTAAATTATTAAGTTACTCTTTAACTTACTATCTTTACTACTAAAGTTATAGCTTTTCTCTATTTTAGTAAGGAGGGTGCTATTTCTTAAAAATATACTAGTATTTACTTAGGTAGTAAAATCCCTTATAGGCTTTATACTTATTACTATAGTATAATTTATTACTATAGCTATCTTTTTAGTAATATTAATTTTTATATAGTAAATCTTTATAGTTACTACGTAAACCTTTAGTTATAGTAGTTAGGCTAAAAGCTTTATAGCTAGCTTAGCTATAAGGTGTATTATTAATTATAGTTTTAAAGGTCTTATAGGCTGCTTTTAGTACTTTACTTTACGTTAGCTAATTAATATTTATATTAGTAGCTTTTACTATAGTAAACGCGTTTATTTATAATAATAATAGGCTTTACTAAAGGATTTACTAAAGCTTTACAAACTAAAGCTCTAAACGTAGTAAAGTTACTATATCTATACGCTTAAAAGCTTTATACGTATTATCCTACTTAGTTAACTATACTTTAGTTTCTTTTTTTATTATAAGGTGTTTTTATATAGCCGTTTTATAGACCTTTTTATATTTACTACTAGCTATTACGTTTTTCTTACGTTAGTTAACGCCTATAGCGTTTATAAGGTTAGTTATTTATTACGTAAGGTTTTTACTAGAGTAGTAGCACTAAGTAAGGAGGAAGTCTATAACTAATTAGTAAATAACCTCCTTTATATTAGTAAATTATTTCTTCTGTTTCTTACGTTTTTTTACTTACTTAGCGTACTACGCCTACTTAAGTTTAAAGACTTTATAGTCTTTATAGCTAAAGTCTATTAGTTATTTAGCTTTTACTTTTATTAGGATATTTATAGTCCCTAAGGTAGTTATACTAGATTATATAGCTTAGCTGCTTAGCCTATTACTTATAATAGGTTAGTATTCCTTATTAAAGTTAGATATCTTAACTTTGCGTAGTAGCGCTAATTTAGTAGTAATTAATAGGCGTAAAGACTTTACCTCTAGGTTAATAAACGCCTATATCTTACTATCTTTAGCGTAGCTATAGATCTAGTTAATCTATAGCAGCTAATCGCTCTTTAAGTGTAGAATTATTACTTTCTTAGTAGTATTTATTATAATAGAGGGGTATTTTAGCTATTATAGAAGCGTATATTAAACTATTAATTATTAAATTTAGTAGGTTATAGGGGTAAAATTATAGTATATTTTATTATATCTTCTTTTATATTCTTTTTCCTTATAGCTAAAATTCACCCTTAAAGTTATCCCTTAAGGGGTAAATAGTAGTAAATCTATAGCCTCTTATTAGCCTAATTCCCCTATAAAGTAGGGTATATTACCTATAGATTCCCTAGTACTTTGCTATATACTACTATACTATTTCGCTAAATTTAACATAAGGGCTTTATTTAAGTAAGTAGCTTTATAGTAAGAGCGCTAGTACTTTTTATATATAAACTAAGTAGTAGGTTATACTTTTATTATAATTATAAAGCGCTAAACGCTATTATAAAAAAGGACTATTATTTACTACCTTTAATCTTTAAAACGCTTTACTATATAGAAGTAGTAAAGTAGTATACTAAGGTAGACGTAGTAGTAGCCTTCTATAAGATATAAATTACTAAAAGTAATAAGTATAAAACTACTTTTTATATATAATATAGGCTTTTTAAATAGTTAGTTTACTTCTTTAGGCTAATAAACGTACCTATAAACTAGTAGCGCTTTATAAATAGCTTACTTTAGGAGTTTCTTAACGACTTTATTACTATATACCTTAATAATATCCTTATTTATTCTAATAGAATAAAAAAAGACTATAAGTAAAAGGTTTACTAAGTTCTTAAGAAGCTTTATATAGTAAGGCTTAGCCTAAACGTAAGGAAAAGTAACTTTAGTATAAAAAAAGTAAGGTATATTAGCTTTATTCTAAAAGCTAAGAAAAGCGTCTTAGTAGACTTAGAAAAGGTATATACTATTTATAAGTAGTTAGTACCTTAGTCTATTAAGGGTATAAGAAGCTTCTTAGGCTTTACTAACTATTACTAGATATTTATACCTAACTATACTAAGGTAGTTAAGCTAATAACTTACTTTATAAAGAAAGGCGTAGTGTTTATATAGTCTATAAAGTGCGTTATAGTATTTAAGAAGCTTAAGAACTGCTTTATAATAGTCTTACTATTATAAAACTTTAACTTAGACGCCTTAACGTTTATAAAGACTAACTACTTTAGGTTTATACTAAAAGGCGCTTTAATATAAGTAAATACTAAAGGTAAGCGCTAACTTATTACTTTTTACTTATAAAAGCTTACGCTAGCGTAATATAACTACTTTATCTATAATAAAAAGCTATTAGTAGTACTAAATTACCTCTAAGTATAAAGAGTAAAGTTATATAGTACTAAAAAGCCTTTTAAAGTAATAGTTAACTATAAGTCTCTTAAATACTTTATAAAAAAGTAAAAGTTAATAAAGCGCTAAAGCTATTAGGCTAAAACGCTTATAGAATATAACTTCTATATTATATATTAGCTTAGTAAAAATATAATCGTTCCTAACACGCTCTCCTAGCGTAAGTAAGACGCCCCCTTTATATAAAATAATAACTACTAATAGGGATATATTATCTAAATAATCCTAAATAAAGTGTAACTAGTAATAGCTTACTATATAATAAAAGTACCTTTAGCGCTATATATAGAGGTATTTAAAGATAAAGAACTATAAGCTTTATAGGCTATAACGTAAGATAGTAATACTATCTTCTAAGTAGTATACATAGCTATTTAGTAAGAAAACTACTTACTCCTACCTAACCTTTAGTTACACGTTTAAATTACAGACTACTACCTTAATAATATAAAATAACTTACCTAGAGGGGGAGGATATAGGTGCTAGGTAATAATAACCCTAATTCCCCCTCTAATAGCCTATATACTTAGTTAGTATAATAAAGCTATAACTTAACTATAACTAGGTACCTTAAGAGGAATAACACCTTAGAGATACTTTTATAGAGGTTCTACTAGTTAGGCTAGTTATAAATAGTATAGTACTTTATTTATAACTATAATATATATAGGAGTAGTAAGATCTAGCGTAACGTAAAGAAGAGCTTTTTATAACTATTAAGTATACCTAAGCGCTTAAAAAGCAACCTATTAATAGACTTTATTATAGATCTCCTACCGTCTAACCCTAACTATACTACTAATATATAGGTTATTATAGACTACTTAGAAAAGTTAGTAACACTTAAACTAATAGTAATAATAGATATAGAGGTATATACTAAAAGATGTTTAGGTTACTATTACTACTTTTATAGTATACTAAAAAGTATTATTAGTAATAGAGGGAGTAACTAGATAAGTAAGTTCTAGCGTAAGTTTTATATACTTATAGGTATTAAGTAGAGACTAAGTATATTATATTACTTATAAAGCAATAAAGCTATAAAGCGCTTTAACTAAAAGATCTAAGTAATACTATATACCTATATAAGTTACCTTTAAGAGGATTAGGTGTATTAGATACTAGTTACGTAATTAGTAATTAATAACTATACTACGTTAGTAACTAGGTTAAGCCTTTTCTTTATAGAGTATAGCTACTATATAGACCCTATTATAGTTAAAGAGAGCGTATAGAAGGTAATAAATATATATAAAAAGGTTACTAAACGACTTATATAGAGGATAACTAAAGTAACTATAATAGTATAAGTAGTAATAGCTATAGCCTAATAACGTATAGAAGAATTAGCTAATAAGTAATAAAGTATAGCTAAAAGGTTTAAAGTAAGTAATAATATATAGCTATTAATACGTAATTATTACTCTTTATAACTAAATTATAAGCTTAATTAGCTATAACGTACATGCATAGTGAGTGACGCATCATAGTGAGTGACGCACGTCCACATACTTTCTACCTCTTTGACCTTTACACTAACTTTCCTCCA
>JASUDE010000409.1:0-43256 GCA_034509685.1 Colletotrichum cereale | reverse complement strand
GAGGGAGTGAAATAAGTGGTGATAGTGGTGGTGATGGTGGTGGTGATGGTGGCTCGGATGTAGGGGTGGCTCGGAAGTAGGGTGGGTGGGTTATGGGCGGTTGTCTCTGGAGTCAAGAGCCTTCCCACCTGTCTCAACAGTCGCTGGGAGCATCCAAACTTAAATAACTTTCAATTGCTATTTCAAATATAAACTGATCACTTAGACAAACGCTGAGGAGTTGCCGCCAGATTTAGACGCCCGATCGCACCTCGAATAACCGCCGAGAAGAACATCTGTTGGTTTCAGCATCATGAATTCCCAAGCATTTGTGGGGTAAACATTGACACCCGCCAATCACACTGCACTACGTGATAGTCAAGATCCAACCGTCTCCCGATGGGTGGAACGCTTATTATTAGTGAACATGGGCAACAAGGATTAAGCGCTGGGTGCCTGCATAGGCTCACGTCGGCTGAATGGCCATTTGATCAAACACGTTGGTCGGGCTACAACAAGGCCGATTACTCTAAAATCTATAATTGGAGTGGGCTTTGAGGGAGAGCTGTGCCAGCCATAGGAAGCTGGCGATTCCAGCTGAATGGCGGCCCAGATATGATGTAATAAGTTTCACCGGAACTTATTCAAAACGGAATCAATCAACAAGCCTTTCCAGACATTACAGGGACCCAATGTTGGATTTCTCCAGATCAAAATTAGTATCATGAACCGGGTAGATTACATATAGTCAACGTTGAGACACTACTCGTGAAAGATGCACCACATTCTTCTTTCCACTTGTCGTAACTCAAAACACATTCTAAAACCTGTAAAACCTTTTGCATCAGAGATGACTGTTGAGTGAGTTGGCAGTATCCTGATTCAGATTATACTAATGTCCGTCATATGGTGAAAGCACTGGCCGAGGCACCATCAGTGTCCTGTGCTGCTGCTACCACAAGTTGTCGTTTTGGTAGGGTGGTTCATGACGACGAGGTACAGTACATCCTTTACGAAGTTAGCGAATGAGTATCAAGGGCCGGCAAGAAAACCCTGGTCACCTTTTGAAATGAGCTCTTGAGCGGACCCCTCATCTTTCCCTGACGAATCTCGTTTCCCCTTCGACTTTGCCTTCTTGGCCTTTCTGTCACCTTCTTTCTTGGCCTTCTTCTCGTCTCGGCTTCTGCTAGACTTGTCGTCGTCAAGCTTCTGCAGTATCTCGCGGTATTTATCCTAACCCAAACTCTCAATATCCTTGTCGTGCGGCGCTCTCGTGCCGTTCTTGTCTTTCCTAGGTCTCTTCTCATCATATCCTCCCTCAGACCTCTCGCCACGTGTATACTTCGCCGGCCCGAACTGAGCGGCGCCCTCCTTGGCGTGCTTCTTGTCTTTTTTACACCCAACGACCCCCAGTAACCAGAGTCACTATGAGTCTCGGGTGCGGCCGGATCACCCGCCGCCCTAAGGTCGCGCGATCGGGGTGAGCATGGTGAGCAGGCTGCCTGCACAGGAAACAGATAGTAGTCAGTTGAAATTCTGTTAGTAGGTATGTATGTGGGTAATTAGGTAGTAATCTGGCACGTCCATCGTTCTGGCTATCATAGGAATAGACAGGGGAATATTCATCACGTGGAAGTCTGCCCTCGCTGTCACCTTGCAGCTTATCGGGCTAGAAAGCTGACAACGCATGTGGTCTATCGCATCATCAGGCAAAAGATGATAGGCTCCTCGCCGCCCGTTAGGCTGACAGAGAGGCGCAGCGGAATCCGCCCTGGGCAGACATACATAACCTTCCTAGTTCCCCGCAACTTTCTGACAATCTTTCCCTGCAGCCTCGTCTCCTCTCGCAATCCAATTTTCAATGGAGGTGGGCGTAAGTCTCGTCACCTTCATCGGCTTCGGGCTTACATCCATCAAAACCTTTCACAAGTTCATTACGAGTATCAGAGATGGACCACAGAGGCTGCAGGACCTCGCACGAGCGCTCGATAGCTTGCGGGCGGCATACGAGCGAACCCAGGCCCTTCAAGAGTTGCCCGGCATCCTGGATCTCAGCCCATCCTTGTTGAAACAGCTGAAACAATGTAACGACGACGTCGAAAGGTTCAGCAAGAACCTCGTCAAGATGCAGATCCAGACGGGCGACAGGCTTTACAGCACGCTGCGGAAGAAATTCAAGCTGCCGCTTTGCGAAGACGAAATCAAGGACATGCTGGGCATCATTTTGGGGCATGTAAGCAGCTTCACGCTTGAAATTAGCATTCTGGATATGTACGTTTCGTGTATCTTCTTTGGCCTACGGCCGTCTAATGAGTTGCAGCCGAATATCACAAAGTAACTCTTCTGGAATCTCGCAAGTCATTACAAGGAACGAGCATCATCACACAAGTCTCCAGGAGATCAAAGAGGATGTCCTTCGTTCCAACTCGAAGATCGAACACGTCCAGAATGGCGTTGACGCTCTGGCGCTGAAAGTCGAAAGCTTGGCGGCCGTGTCCACCCAGCAGTCTACGCTGATGCTGGAAATGTTTGCCAAACTCGAAGAGAGATTCAACGAGTTGCTCTTGCGAGAACGGACGATTTCCGATAATACCCCGAGACCTGTCAGCGCCTTCGACATTACACCTGCTGATGAACATAATGCAGAGAGCGGCAATGCCAGGGTGATGGGCAGCATCCACCGATTATCTGCCCTACTCGACGAAAAGAACCGAGTTGCCGAGTCAGACGAAGCTCAAGATATCATTGATGATCTCGAGATACTTCTTCAAAAGATGGACACAGTCATTCAACATGTGGAATTGGAGAAGCTAATAAGCCATGGGACAGGCTTTTATAGCGTAGAGAAGGAGCATCGCAAGGAGATGAAGCGGGCTCTTGGGGTCTTGCAATGCAGCCCGAAGCTGGCCCTCAACCCTCAAGGCTGGAGTAAGTGGATGAGACTGGGCTCCGTAGTTCGTCACCTACTAAATAGGGGTTATAGGTCGACTTGGTCCATTTAGTGGAAAGGTAATGAGAAGAAAAGATAACGCTGCGCTGTACCAAAGTCGACTTGGCGACTGGTTGGTCTCAACAAGAAGACAATGGCGTATCTGCGAGACCGAGACAGACGAAGAACACCAGGAATACACCGCAACCATAGCATTCAGGCCAACAGCCCGAGGCGGCTTGCACCATATTAAAGTCTCCATACGACAACTGCAGTAAGCAAACGGCTTCCATGCATTTACGCCGGTTGTCTCAATTGGACGGATACGACCTAGCAACTCCCGTGTCTTCCAATGCATCAAGTTGGGACTATTTGACGAGTTCCGTCGGCTGATCGCGACGGGGGAAGCCTCCTTGCAAGACAGGAACGAGCGAGGGGCGCCGCTGCTTCACGTAGGTGCTCTCACATGAACTTGGTGGTGTTGAATGACGGCAAACAGACTGACACCTTGCAAAGCACGCATACAGTCAGCCTGAAATTTGCAAATTTTTGATCAAACACGGTGCGGATGTCGATGAACTGGCCAATGTTGACCATGTCCATAATATTCTTGGGTAGGTCACTTTGTTGTGTTCAAGGTAAAGTCGAGTAACTGAAACTTTCCAGCGTACACGGTGCTGTTATCCCTCTATGGTTCGCTTCTATGTATTCACTGAGTACTTTCGAATGTTTGCTTGCAGTAGGTGCCGATCCAACACTTCCATGTAGCCCAAGCGATGTAGGGCTACATTCCGGAGTCGCTAATTATGTGGGAGATGTGGTGAGCAAGTCTCTCCATCGCAGAATCCCTGGTAGTGCTGACTAGACACAAGGCCATATTTGAGTGTTTACTCAGCCTTGGCGGAACATTCTTCAACATCAACGATCGAGATACATATGGGCAGACCTTGATGCATTGATCCATGCAAAACTCCGAAGGAGAGCACTTCAAAGCCTTGTCTAAGGTTGGAGCAGATGTTGATGCGAAAAACTGCTTCGGACAGAACTGTCTGCAATATTTAGTGGAAGAGATGCGGATGGTAGGGCGCGGTTTTGATCGTGATCTAAAGGCGCTTGGCATCTTGATGGAAACAGGTGCCGACATCTTCTCTCGAGATGAAAAAGGTCGCTCAATTTGGGACACAGCCATTGAAAACCGAAAGGAAGGAAGTTATGCCAGAGACGCACTGGACAGCATGCTGGTTTCCTACGGCTACCACGCGGAGGTTGTTGAGTGTGCGGAGAAGGTGCCTCGACATGGGGCATACACAGACTGGTATAGACGGCACCATTTCGACCTTATGTGGGAGGGGAAATATCATCTTTGCCCATATTACGACGATGAAGCTCTCGGTCTTGATTTGGCATGCTTCGAAGGTAGGATAGGGTACATATCTTTGGATTCTTCGTCCAACTCTACCACGTTAGACAAGGAAGGTTATGGCGCAACGGAGAGTGAGGACAACAAGGAATCAGGGTGTGGAGTTTGCAAGCAATTCAGGAGTCGGCAAACAGAACTGAGCGAAGCCGCCGAGCACGTGGGGAATTCACTCACCAGGACCGCAAATGGTGTGGATAGTGAGCCAGACAGCATGACAAGTTACGAAAACCTGGGCTCTCTCAGCCAAGACCCTCACGAAGCGCTCGGGCTCAATGGGCCACAGGAGTCTCTCAACGCCTCTGTCACCAACTCGCTGTTGACATCCCGATCTCAGAGGGAAGCTGTGTTGGACAATGCCTCGACTTGGAGTCATGAAGAGCTCGGGTCGACTACCTATGGTTTCGATGCCAGGCATGCGGATGAAATCTTCCACAACCCTTGGACGGAAGTTTGATCGGCATAAAAGAGGATGCATGTACGTGGACATATTAATTCTAACCCTTCTCATGTATAGCAAGAATTATAAGAATCGATACCCGTAGTCAACGTGAAAATGATGATATGCAGCCTGTGTTTCCTGGCCCCCTCCCTCTACTACAACCATGATGTGCTTTGGCTCTTCAATGGGTCACCTGGAAAGCGGAAACACGAGCAGTACCAACTCAAGCCAGTCGAAGTTACCATTCGACAATTTCATCAGCCCCCCCCCCCTCCTCAGCCGATTCTTCACATCATGCTAGCCGTCCCTCCGCGACGTCTCCTGCTTCGAAATACCCGCTATCCTCTCAGGCAGGTCAGTATCGGAGCAGGATGCAGTCACACCCCCCTCAAAGTGGACGGTGAGCTGGTCGTCGCTGATGCCCGGCTGCCAAGTCACGACGAGGCAGACGAGCCCGCGTGGGCGGAAGTACTGGGCGTTGACGCAGTCCAGAAAGTTGTTGGGGCTGTAGCGCAGTTCCCTTCCTAGGTAGTCTCTGTTGCGTACTCGGACCTGAACCCGAAGAGCATCGAGACCGGCTCCGGCATCGCCGACCCGGGCGAAGTCTGGCAGGCTGAGGGCGTTGATAGAAGTGTTGGGCTCCAGCGCCTTGTTGAATATGTACATAAAGTCGAGGAACGTGTCCCGGTCGACACCCACCTCGGCAAGAACCGGCACGTAGGCACGTACGAACCCTCGAGTTCTCTTCTCGAGTCGCCGTTGGGGCAGCACGACGGTTAAATAAAGCGTCTTGTCACTGAGTGTAAGCTCTCCAGCCCAGCATGCTGTCGACTGACAAAGGCCGTGGCAAGATTGCTCGAATCTTTCGGGCCCTTCTGTGACATCGAGCTTACCTCCGATGTCGCAACTTCCCGGGTCCTGACCTCAAGGTATGACATGACCCCATCCGGTCGACGTTGATAGGAAACATGGGAATTTGCGCCTGGTTCCGCCGCTTTGCTGCAACTCTTTTGCCTTCTTCTCTTTCCGGTGATGCAAGACCTCCGATAACTCCAATGCCAGCAGCCACGGACCTAAGAAGCTCTTATGGAAAACACTTTGTCTCGCTCCTTTGTTACCTACGCTCTGTATGACAGAATAGGTCGCATTGAATGAGACCTCTTTTCTCTTCTCGACTGAGCCAGACGCCATCGTGCCGTAGGTTCTGACGCTGATTCAGAGAAGCTAGATAGACCGTACAGTCAAAGTTAACCACTTATGAAGAGAATTACGCGAAACTATGTAGTGGTACTATAAGCATTTTAGTTAGCCTAATGTAGTCTGTAGCCCCTAACTTCACAGTAGGCTTCTAATTTACGCGTAGTAACATCGCCAATATAGCCATATTTGCTTAGTGGCTCTACTTCGCTCCGTAACCTAACACATTCCGCTACATTTAAACATAACTAGCTTCTCCTTTTTAAAAAACGTCGAATTCCGTGAGTCTGGCATAGTGTTGCGTCGTGATGTTATACCCTTCAGTCAACGCGTCAAAGTGTCGCGACTGACGTTATATCTTTGCTGTAGCATGAATGCTAAATTTTAGGTCTCTTTTGAAAGCTTGGACAGTCATTGATAACTGAGCCCCTTTGCTAGCGGATTGCATCGTTGTTAGCAGAGGAATGAAGGGAAACAGTCAGGAGGTCGCGTCTAGTCGTTTAAGTACAGGACTCGCTTGTCTGGCGCACTCGCTTATCATGTACGTTATATACCAGGGAAAGTACTTTTTATAGTAAAGGATAGTAGAACATTGTTCTTTCCATCTTTATATATACTTACTTACCTCTCTACCCCTTTACCTCCCTCCCTACCTCTCTCTATCTACAGACCTTATAGGACTAGTGCAAACGTCACACCTTGCTTTGCCCTACTTCCTTTAGGTTTAATCCAAGAAACTATTCATGTACCTATTAAACCTCTTCCAGGTAATACCGTACTGGCTGCAGACAGGACCAAAGTTTCCGGCCTGGGCTGCGACAAAAGCCTTTGTCACGGAGTTATCACCCCGTACGACTGATGCGTCATTCGAGAGAGCCCCGGCTTAGAAGCGCCTCTCGGTATTGGTACTTTGGGCTGCTTGAATAGTGTTGCGAAAAAACGACGCCGTTAATTGCAGGCAGCAATTAACGCCTTATATCACATATGCCTTGTGACACACCCCCCCAGATCGCAGAGATCCTATCTATGTGGTCTGACTGCCTACATGATCACTGGGTTGACAGGGAAGCTCATGACCCCCCCAGATCCGTGATCAAGGGATGTCTATGGTGTTTGTAGGACTCGAACCCACAGGGTCTATAACACTTAGACGCTAACTACACTTGCCTTTAACCATTCTGGCACAAGGCTTGTAAAGCGAACTGGGCTTATAACTGTTGCGAAAAAACGACGCTGTTAATTGCGGGCAGCAATTAACGCCTTATATCACATATGCCTTGTGACAAATAGCCTGACAGAACTGGCGGACGGCGACTGCAAAGTCAACAGCTAGATCTTCGCGCTCAGTCACGCTACAGGAGTCTTCACCACCCTCCGCCTTAGCGTGCAAAGAATTCAGTACAGCGTCGCTAATCGGGGTAGAGGCGATATTAACGAAGAGCCTGACAACAGCGTTCTGTAGTACGGCGTTCAGGTTCGCGTAGTTGTTGGCAGTGAAGTAATTATGGATGGCATTGGCGATGCTGCCGCACCTAGTTCCAACTGTGTTGGCAATGAATACGCTGCCTGTCACAATCCCATCGGCGGCTTGTCCAACGCAGGTAGCAAGCCGGGCGCAGATGTCTCGCTGGGCAAGGGCTTCCAGATCGCTGGAATCGCGGACGGGTGTGAACCAGGGGCCGTTGGTTTCGGGGAGGCTGGGCATCTTGGACATCTCCTGGTCAAGTACGATGACCTGAGTCGTGCCGTTGTATCCTTGGGCGGACAGGTCAAAGGTGTAGCCAGACTCTGCAACCACAAAGGTAGCATAGTGACCGTATCCCTCGGGCAGTGTCAAGCCTTGAGTTGGGAGCTTGGGAACGGAAGCGGCCGAGGCGAAGCCAGCGATGCTGGCGAAGAGAGTGAGAAACTTCATGACTGAGATTGTGTTTGTGATGATGTGGTTGTCTTTGTGGCTATGATGAGGGCATGTTAAACAACATGAGAAGGATTGACACTGCTTATATAGAAAAAAGAATAACCTTAATCCCCCATGCCTTGTATTGTGTCTGCCTCGTATCGATGGCTGTCTGGCTGTATTCCTACCTGCAAGTCACGAGGTTCTTCTTACAAATATCCTCCTATCACCATACTATATGCAAGTCTGCGGGACTGTGCATCTGCAGTCATCACAGGCAGTACCACTACTTTCCTTTATAGGAAACAATGTTTTTGCCCGGTTTCGTCCCCAAAAGCCAACAGGTTCGCGTCATTCGATTTAGCAGTCCATGCACCTCATCCTGAGCTACACCGTCGGGTGGGATATAGGCTTGGGCAATAATGCTATAGTAGTTAATTTTGCCTGGGAGGTGCAAACGCTCTTTACACAGTTTATATTATCAACTTCATCAAAAAGCCGTTTATCTTTAGCATGGTGTATCCTTGTTAGTTGGCTTCGGCTTCGCTAAACGCTCCCTCTGACCTGTAGTCTTGAAAAAGGCCTCTTGTCTCTTGGCGCCCAGCGACATATCTAAGACCAATGGTATACTTGCTATGAGTGCATAAGACGTCTAGCATTAGCTTCTTATAGGGTTGCATGCTTGCTTACCTACTTCTTGACTCTTCTTCCTATCGGAGTGGGTCATATTTAACCCAGAGGCACAGCTTAGCCAAGACCAATAGCGCCACTCGCTAATTAATCCACAAGTCACACTGTGCCATAGACATACTCAATGATCAGCTTGCCTCCTGTTGTCTGCGTGATGCGCGACAACTATTTCAAAAGCTGCAAGCAGCCAATTGCATCTCGTCTCCTCTACTTCTCTTATCATTGGCCTCAATCACCGATATCAATGCTGCTATTCTATCTCCCTACTCTTAGAATCAATCCCCTTACTCCACAACATGTCACGTCACAAGATCAACGCAGGCGCTGGCTGCAAACCAAACGAGGGTAGTATCATGGAGTACGCATCCCGCCCCATGTTCTGGTGGCTGACACTTTTTGTTGTCGCCTCCTTCTTCTGCACCATCTGGGCCGCCCACCACGGAAAGGCAGCCTCCACGACCGCGCCTCCAAATATCTCGCAGAAAGAGGAACCCCGATCTCTCTCGAGGCCAGAACCACTCTATACGCGTTGGCTGGCACCGTACTATCTCCGTTCGCGCCTGCGACGAGGTATTTCCGTTCTGTTGTACCTAAGCGTGCTGTTCTTACAGCTATATCACGGCAACTGTGTCCTCATTACATGGTGGCGGCTGTTGGTCGAATTACTCATGCAAAGGCCTGCGGCAGCGCTCTCGGATATTGCAGTTCAGGGAAGCTACGTCTTATCTATTCTTGTTGTTCTGGGTGCTGGGTTAGCCTTGGTTGGGTTCGGCGGCATTATCTTGTTATTTCAGGTCCAGTGTCTTCTTGAGCTAGTGTTGGTCGCGGCGTGGTATTAACTCCATCTTGTTTGTTAGATATGCTTCGTATTTGGCGACATACAGATAGGAAATAGACGGTTCCGTAAGCTGCTGACTCGACTTTTAAACAAAAGTGGTAGATTTGAAGGACCAGATGCCCAGGAGACCGTAAAGTCCTGGAACAGAAGCCAAGGAGAGCAGGATTATTTTGCGTCGAATTCGGATTCTAGTTGAGGATAACCATCATCATGCCAACTTCAATCAGGTGTCTCTAGCCATATACAAACAACTTTGATTCGTTTGAGACGTCCGGTGAGGAAAGCGTTTTCGCACTCGCTACTCATGACAAAGTCTACAAACCCGTTGGTAGGGTCAACTCTGCCTTGGCAAGTCAGCAGCCTAGATAACCGAGCCGTCCGCGGGATGTGAGAGACCCGGTAGAGCCAAATGCCATTCCTTGATTGACCTAAGCAAGCAAAGGTCTCGGGCGGCGCTTAATATGGTGACGCCTCACAGCTGAGGAGTTGGGTACTCACGGTTCGCCAGGATCACACCCCCGGCTCCCTGATAATGGCGTCTTGGACGCCTCCGTTCGCGCTGGGAGGCTGAAGGGAATCTTCTGATGAATCAACAACGCTACGGAAAAGTTTGTGGTTCGGCAGACAGAAGAGATTGTTCCGTACAACAATAACCACCTTGGAATTCACCAAGACTTGTAACGAGATCGAAGGTGGTCAAGATGGGCATACAATTATTCATATATAGGAAAGGGCTGCATCCGTATCCGTGCAGCACCGTGACCCTAGTCTATATTTACGTGAAAAACAAACGCTTCCCCCTATTGCTTTTTTATTAGTGCTTCTACGACGTCGTCGAGTTGAGCTTTTCCAGCATCTTCAGCTCTTCGGTAAGTATGTACAGACTCAGTCTTACGCCGGCACCACAGAACTCAGTGCTGTTGCCGGGACACGTGAAGGAGCACTCTGTGCCCGTCACGTTGGCGGCCGGCTTGCTCTTGTCGGCGCCGCCCAGGTTCAGAGAGTTGCCACACCAACACTCGCGGCCGTACTCGACACCCGCGTATTTTTTGTCGTAGCAGACGCCAAGACACATGTCGATGGTCATGTTGACATGGTTGAGGATCTGGGTGGGGAGGAGACGGCCAACCTCGGGCTCGGAGAAGCAGCCGTAGTACGTGAAGTTTTCGTTACCAGGTGAAATGACGGGACCTGTCGGCTTGGGAGCAGCGGAGGTAGATGCGGTGGATGTAGTGGACGTGGTGGTTGTGGAGGCGGAAGTGACCGGGGCAGATGAAGTGACCGGGGCAGATGTAGTAGCCGGAGTCGAGGAAGTGACCGGAGTCGAGGAAGTGATCGGGGCAGGTGAAGTAGCCGGAGTCGACGAAGTGGTCACCAAAGAGGAAAGGATAGTGGAGGATGCCGAGGCGGCAGCCGATGAATTAGCCGACAAGCTCGCAGTCGAAAGAGCGGACGAGCTACTGAAGGCCACGGTCTTTGCAGAGATTGTAGAGTTGACTGCGGGGGAAGTGGACGTTGCAGCCTCAATACTGACGGAGCCGCTAGTGATGGTAGAGTTGGATGGTACAAGAGACGTAGCTGAAGATACGTCTGCCGTGGGGGTCACGGTGACCGCAGTTTGTGATGCTGTGTTTTCGGCCGGAGAAGTCTTGGTAGTTGCAGCTGTAGCTGTACCGGTGGCGGTTGCGGTTGCGGTTGTGGTTCCGTTGGACGGGAGTGCCAAAGACGGGAAGGCCGACGTGGTGACAGCCGCTGTCGAAGACGTAGAGACAGTCTTGGGCGCCTCCGGTGAGTACATGAAGACATTCAGCCTGTTACCGGCACCGCAGAACTGCGTGCTGTCGCCACCGCACGGGAAGGAACAGTCTTTCTGGTTCGCGGCGAGGACGCTGCCCGTCCCGAATGCGTTGCCGCACCAGCACTCGCGGCCGTATTCCGTGCCAAAGTACTTGGTGCCCTGGCAGAAGGCGCCGCACATCTCAAGAGTCAAGGAGTCGTTGGCATACATGCGTGCGGGCAGAGCGCGAACGCCTTCACCCTCGGTGTAGCAGCCCTGCGAGAGCCAGTCACCAACCCGTTCATTCGTGGGAGGAGCGGTGGCAGTGGGAGCAGTTGAAGTCTTGGCGCTAGTAGTGACGGCGCTGGTGGTGGTGATAGCACTGGTAGACGTCGGCGCGGGCAAACCAGCATCCATCTTGTATAAGTTGAGCCTACTCGAGCCACCACAGTACTCGGTGCTGTTGTCTGCACAAGGCATGCTGCAGTCAGCGGCTTTAGCAGGCAAAGAAGTGCCAGCAAGGGTGTTTCCACACCAGCACTGCGACAAAGTTAGCTTCTAATTGTGTCAAAAAATGGAATCCCAGTAGTTTGCTTACCTCTCCGCCGTACTCCACTCCGGCGTACGTGTATTTGCCTGCGGCGCAGGCCCCGATACACTGGCCGACCGTCTTCTTCGCAGTGGCAACGAGATAGGGCAGCGCACGCTCGTTGGTGCCCTCGGTGTAACATCCCTGGCTCACATATTGTCCAACGCCAGGGTTGACCTCGGGGCCAGCCGGATTCGGGGGTGGAACAGGCGTCGTGGTGTTGCCGTCCCATTGAGTCGAGTCGGCAAAAACCGAGATGTACGCGCCATTACCTTCAGTCTCGCCGAATCCGTTACCACCGCAGATCTGGTTGAGATCTCCACCACAATCGAAGCCGCAGTTGCGGGCGTCTACCTTTTGGACGGGGATAGTCGAGCCGCCCCAGCACTCGGTGTGGTATTGCGTACCGCAGAAAACGAAGCCCCTCTGCGCGCAAGCAGCGATGCACATGGCGTTCGTGTTTGAGGCGTTTCCGTACAACTGGTTCGAGAGCTGACGGCCGGGGTTGTTCTCCTTATAGCAGCCAATGTAGCGGAGCTTGCCCTGACCGCTAGGCAGAAGCGGCGGCGCTTGCTGGGCAACAGCAGTGCATTCAAAGTTGAAATAGTGCTTCTCAAAGTTGGGGTCATTGGTGTTCATCGTCCAAGGCGCGACACCACTGTACGGATCGGTGTTCCATTGAGCCTTGGGCACCGTGCAGATCATGGTGGCGGTAGCGCTTTCGCCTGGGCCGAGAACAGTGCCCTCTGCGAGGTCCACAAGGTTGGCAGCCTGGATGATGCCGGGGATACCAAAGGGCGGCTTGGAGACGGTCAGAGAAAGCTTGACAGCTCCCTCGGTCGCGTTGTTTGTGATGCGGAATTTGAGTGCCTTGGAGCTGTTCTCGGTGACGTTGCCAAAGGTGAAGTTCTTGTTTGCTTCGTACTGAACCCATCCAGTGCCATCTGGCGTTTGGAACTCGACGAGAGCCGCAGGAGCAGGACCCGCAGAGCCCGCAACGTTGAAGGACTTGGTTCCACCGTTGGAGGTGATCTTGAGATAAGCCCCGAAAGTGCCGCTGGTAGACGAGTTGAAAGCGATACGGACAGTGACGGCCGTGTTGGCGGGAATTGAAGCGGGCACGTTGGTGAGGGTGAACTTGCCGACAGTCAAGCTGGCGGTTGCTCTGTCCCAGCTGGTGAAAGGGCCCTCGGCGCTCGTCGTAGAGAGCTGGACATCAGTGATGGACAACTCCGAGTTACCCTGGTTCGACAAGATTACGTTCTCGTCCGTGCCGCCTTGTTGTCCGGCAACCACGCCCTGGAAAGTGACTGTGGGAGGCGTGATGGACAGCAAGGGGTTAGCGCTCTCACCGGTACCGGTCAGCCGGATGTGGGTGCCCTGGCTGTAGCCCGCGATGGTGTTGGTGGAGTTGACGATGATGTCGGAAGAAACCAGACCGACAGTGGTCGGCTTGAACGCGGCGCCGATGGTGAACTTGTCACCAGCAGCCAACGTGAGAGGCAGCGTGGGAACACCGGAGAGAGTATATTCTCCAGCTGCGTCCAGGCCGACGTCACCAACCGTGACACCAATCACGGCGGTACAAGTGATGGTGCGCGGCTCGCTCTGCGAACCAATATTGACGGTGCCAAACTCATTGTTGGTCGTGCAGTTAAGAGGGGTCGTGACGGGCGAACCGAAAGCGTAGAGGTATCCCTGGGTGGTGCCCTGGTACATGATACCATCGCCGAAGACGGCTCTGGTGAATTTGGTAGTGGCCGGAACGCTGAAAGACTTGATCAAGTTCAGGTAGCCGTCCTTGGGGACGGCCTCGAAGATCTTGAGTTGCGAACCCTGAACGTCGGTGGTCCAGAGAAGACCAGTGCCGGGCTGGCCGTTGAGAGTAGTGACCGTGCCGTGGCTGACACCCAGGATGTAGGCGTTGTTCATCGGGCTGTCGGCGACCTTGGTGAAGGAGGGGACTCCAGCTTCACAGGAGAACTTGAAGACGTGGGTGGGGTACTGGATGACTTTTGAAAGTTAGCTCTTGCTGGGAGAGAGATGCTGATGAAACCAGGTCCTCACCATTGATGTAGATGTAGCCACCCTCGCCAGGGTAGACACCTGCGCCGGCATACACAGAGTTCTCATTCTGATAGACCTGAATCACATTGTCGAGGCCATTGGCGCCGTTGCGGTAGCCACCCAAATCGTCCAGGTTGAGCCAGTACGTCTTGCCACTCTTTCCGGTCACCACGCCAATGCGACGAATGTTGCCGCAGGAAAATGTGCTCGGTAGGATTTGCAGAGGGCTGGTTCCCAGGTCCTTGTCGGCGCCGTCAAGCGCCTGCTTTTCCCATGGCATGAAAAAGTCTACCAAACTCAGACTGCCGTCTCCGTTGATGGTCATGTGGACAGCAGCCTCTTCCAGAGCCGTCGGGGGCTCGCGGCCGTTAACGGGGATTGTGCTGAGCTGGGAGGCGTAGCCGTTGCCAGTGGCGTAGAACATGGAGCCGGCATCGTCAGATGACAGGCCGCCGCCCGACATCCAGATACCAGCGCCCTCGATGTTGGCGGGAACGCCGTCGCCCTGGGTAGCGAAGCGCTCGACAAGGTTACCCGTCGTCTTATCCCAGCCGATGACCCAGCCAGTGAAGTTATACTGCACACAGTGAGAGGCAAAGCCGGCGTACACATAGTTGCCGACGTGAAGCAGAGCGGGTCGCTGGTGATGAATGCCTCCGTTGAATGATCGGATCGGGTTGTTCCGCGCGACGGTACCCTCCAGGTCGACGGGGAAGTTGGGACGATCGCTAAGGTCATTCACATCCAGTGCGTGGATGTAGTAGCGCCCGGCGGGCCGACCCTGGGCCACGTTCGGCTGGGTCTGGTCGATATACGTCTTGGAGGTGAGGTAGAGCGTGTTGGTGGAGGGATCAATGACACCAGTCGCAGTGACTCCAACGTGCGGTTGGATATCGTAGCAGCCGGTGAGGTCGGCGGTTAGGAAAGGAAGGTGGAGGTTACGGGATGCAACAATGGCGCCCGTCTTTGCATTAATTTTGTAGACATTATTCTGTGTTGTTGCGACGTAGACGTATTGCGTGCTGTCGCCGTCGGGCGTGTAAACGAGTGGCTGAGAGAAGATCTGCTCGGGGACGTTGCCGTATCTGCCGGGGAGAAGGGTGCGGAAGAGCTGGCCAAACTGGGAGCTCCCCACGACGGAGGGGTCCATGTTGTGGTTTCTTCATGTTGCGGCATCGCGTCAGTTGCTGTTCCTTCAAGATGATCAAGGATCGGTTGATCTCCCGCCGGTCGAGCGGGAGCAGTGCCATTGCGACAAGACGATCGGCAGCGGGTGGAGATACGGGGAACGGGATGGGAGTGGAATGGAATGGAATGAACGGATGGCGGAACTTACGTCTGGTACCCGGCTCGCGAATTGTCGCCTCCCCAGGTGATGGTGTCGGTTGAGGCCAGGCCGTTGGCAAGGCCAACGAGGGCCGTCAACAACCACGTCTTGAAAGCCATTGCGAGTGGCTTGTCTCTTCACTGGCGGATGGCCGTGTGAAGCTGTGGTTTCTGGCTCTAAACGAAGGAAGCCTGAACTGACGGAGAGGGGATGGGGAGAGCAATTCTCCACGAGCCGCGGGGGGAAATAGACGGGCAGCTCCTCGATATTATCATTGAATCGGATCCTTGGGGTCTTTGGCAGCGACGGCGCCGAGCACAGCCCACGGGCTCGAGAAGCGTGGGGCCAATGCAGGGCCCATCCATGGTCCATTTGGTGTGGCATCAGCAGCAGTGCAGGTCCGGTGTCCACAACCTATCCATGATGCATCCCATCCCGGCATGTTCTTGGAGGCTAGTGGGCAGGCCTACGAATACAGTACACTAGACCAGTACGGAGTACACTACATCACATAGTACACAAGCTACGTGTACATAGTGTAGAGGACCCCAGGCGTTCAGGTCGGCGGATGGAGACGGGAGGACGGATCTGACCAGTGGAACGGCACCTTGTCAACAGGCCAGGCTGCAGGGCGATTGGCAAGCCCTGGAAAGGCCCGGGACGCAAAAGAAAAGGCGCGTGGGCTCGTGGGTGCGTTGAACAGGCAAGGCCGGGGATTGGGGACGACAGGGGACTCGTTGGAGATGGACCGTGTTCGAGGCTGGCCTCGAGCAATCTTGTCATTGGCTTGGCCGTGTGCCAATTCTCTTGTCGCCATTTGGGATTTCCCGTCTTGGTCGTGCCGTGCCAGAGGAGTCCCGTCCGGTCCGGGTTGATGCGAGAGAGGTGACGAACCCCCCTCTCTCCTGACGGTCGCACTGATTCTGTGCTGGGCTGGCTCGCGCGCAACTCGTAGCTTTGAGTGGTGACACGGGAGAAGACGCCCCTTCGGCAATCCAAAGGCGACACGGAGGATAAACAGCATGCGGTGGGTGCAACGGCAACGGCTGTCGGCAACGGCTGGCGTTGGCTAGTCCAGGACTCCAGGTGTTGGTGTTGGCCTAGTTGGTGATGGCGCTGGTGGTGCAGGGCAGCGCAGCGCAGCGCAGGGTGACATTGAGAGATTCTTTTATTGGGGATCGGCGCACGTCTGCAGGCTCCCAACGCCACGCCGTCCGGTGTTTTGGGGCAAGCCATGCCCGGTCAGGTCAAGGGTGGTTGGAACTCTACGTATCGTATCGGTACTCTGTAGTATCTGTACGTAGTAGAGAACATTCGGATGGTCGGGAGAAGATGGGATTTGTGTTACTGTATCCTAGCTTCGACACGATCCACGCATGCATACACGGGACGGCGAACCTGTGCCTCTGGAAGACTCGGCAGCGGCTGGAGCGATGCCGTGAGAGGCGTCGGCGGCGGCGGCGGCGCCAGGCGCGAGAGAGTTGAGACTAACTACTCTGTACAGACGGTCGAGAGGAGTCGGGTGCAGGGCGGGAGGGGGAGCGGTTTGGCGACGGAGGACGATGGGGTTTCCGACAGAAAGAGATTTCTCCCACCCTTCCTGTATCTGTTCGTCCGATTGTTGGTCGGCCCCTCTTGGCTCTGTCGGATCCATGGGCGTCCTCGGCGTGTCTTCCTATCGACTTTCCTGAAGGAGAAAGAGAAAGAGGCAAAAGGCAGGGCAGCAGATACGGTTAAATGAGATGCCCCACACAGCCACACGTGTGCGCCGCGAGAGTGGCCCGGTTCAATTCGCCGAAGACCCGTTCGCCCCATCGGCTCCACTTGCTCCTTCCTGCCTCGCTCTCGGTGTTCTTTCCCTTCCTTCGATGCTCTTTCCCTTCGTTCCCGTTTGCTTCACCGTCGGTCCTTCCTGTCAACGTCCTCGTCCCGTCCTGTTCCTTCCTCAGCCATTGCTCAAGATGAATGCATTTACGCAGTAGCCGTCCGTTCCGGGAGATGCGAACTGTCTTATGTAAGACGTCCATAGGCCAAGGCGTGATTGAATTACATCCAGCCACTTTACTCTCACTCACCAAAAAACCTTGTACTCCGTACATCTTTCATGCATTGCGGATCATTTTTGTCTCTCCCTCTTCATGAAACATGTTTTTGTTTTCCCGTTTTTCCTTATTCTCGTATTTTTTCATCTTCCGCAAGGGTTCTCTCGTCCCTCGACGCAGGGTCTCGTAGAATGAAATTCCCAAGAACCGGTAACGACCGTTCACGAGGGAGGAATCTGATCATCGCGCGCCGTCCCGGATACAGTGTTCCAATCCCCTCAATCACCAACCGTTTGCCAAGCTGTGTCCTAAGAAGCAATACATGATCACCTGCTGCGCATCGTGCAGCACACGCCCACCAAGCGATAGAGTGCACTGATCTTGCCCCTTGAAGAACTCTCCAGCTAACCTGCGGGACCCCCTCTCCTTGGTCCAATATCAGTGCCGCATCCGTGTTGTAAGTCGTGTACCTCTCGTGCCGGGCAGAGACAGAGAGACAAACAAACGGTGGCGCTTTTGGTTATGTAATGTCCTTGGGCAGTTTAACTTGCCTGCAAACCCTGCTTGCCAATAAGACAAGCAATTGGCATCGTCGAGCTGAAAGCACCAACTGCTTGCTACAAGGCCCCGAAGAGGTTTCAGGCTGGCAAAGAACAACACCAGCTCGTCTAAACCCTTTCCGAGTTTAGAGCCGGGCGGTCCGCCAGGGGAAAAGCCAGGAACGCTTCGGTCCCAAAGATGCCGCCGCCACTACCCAATCTAGTCGAAAACGCCACCATGCACGTTGTCATGCACCCGCCCCCTCTGCTTTTCTGGAGAGCATCAAACATTTGTTCCCATCGAAGGCTAACAATAGCCCACTGACACCCTCGTATCGAACCGGCGAGACGTCATCATGCCCACTGTCTTCCCATTCTATTCCATTTAAGTCTATGTACGGACACACCAGCCCGGTCTGCGTCGCGTCGTGGCTTGTCCTATCGCGGTACCTATTGATCGGGGAGGTCACTGTCTCATTGCCAACCCCCTGTTGTCTTGCCCCCTTTTCCATGTGTTGACTGCCCCAGTGGCACCCTAGAACCTGATGGTTGCACTCTTCCATTTAACCACAGACTGCCAAGAGCTTGTCAATCCTAAGATAGCAGGAAGCTATCGATCTTATACCTTGGATAGTGCCCTTCGCAGTGTGTGAACACACCAATATATCGCTGCTTTGGGACGACACGGAAGGATCACTTGTTTCTCCGGCCTACGTGACGAGAAAAAGAGCAATCGTCTTCAAGTCCAGGCCACACGTCCCACCGGCCTCATCTCCCACATGCGTCCCCTTTCCAGGAACCCAAAAGCCATTTCCGTTTTTAACTCAAAAGTCAAAAAGCACCAAACACTAGGCCAGCCACATCTCGCGCCGGAAGGCACAGAGCCCAGCAAAGCCGCAACGACGCTATCTCTCAAGAGCACTAGTAACTCGGATTTGAATAACTTTGGTCGAGGGCCCATATATCCTCACTGGCGCTAGGACTGGCGGGTGTCATCGATATCCTTGGTACTGTAGGCTGTGGCAACGTCAGCGGCAGCCCACGTTCGTACGACTAGAATTTGGGACAAGCTTACGACGGCTGTATAGAACACAAGAGCGATTATGTCACCTGGGTCTGAAAGAGAGAAGATGAACCGCGCCAAAAACCGGGCTGCCGCGAAGCGTTGCCGCCTCAAGGCGAGGCAGCAAGAGCTTGACCCTGTGTGTATGGAGGAACTGGTCACCGAGAACCGGTGTATCTCGAGGCCTGTATTGAGACTCTAAGAAATTAATGTTCTCAGCCTCAAGGACCACATCCTTCAATACAGTGACTGCAACTACGGAACGGCCTAGAGTATATCAAGAAGGCAACCGGTGACGTAAGCCTACGTACAAAGCTCACCGCGCAGGGCTCTATGGCAAGATGACAACAGGAGGCTCAAGCCTGTTTCGAAGAGGTGAAGATTACTGGTGATTCTAGAGCACCTATCATTCAATGATGACAAGGCGCATTTACAAGAAGAAGTAGTCTAATAACATCGTTGATCTTTATCAGCTTTAACCTGCCCTTGGTGGGAACGGGGCCTTGTAAATGCGGGCTTTTTAAGCATCACCACATAAGATTGCCTACAATATTCCAGATACAGTCGACCTTAACAGCTCCCTCCAAATGATCGTTCAAGCTCTGTACAAGGCCGGTCGCAGGGCCAGGCCACCGGATCAGTGACGTTAACGGCCTTGGTGCTCTGAACTGGGCACATATATCTGGGGTCGGCCGTTGGCCCACATTGCAGCCACGGAGTATTCCCCCAATCCCCCTTATCGCATCCAGCACCTTTGGGATCTCCTTTGCATAGCAAGAACCCATAGGCCGAGGGCTGGCGATCTCTACCCTCTTCACAACGAGGCGTTTGGATCGTATAAGGGTGATCAGGTCCGAATCCTGTCAGGTTGGTGTAGACATCATTCCATGTGTAGGACGTTGAACCTGCAACAAAGGTTGGGTTAGTGATACTAATCTAATGTATAAGGGAAAGGGAAGAAAATCAAGATAACTAGAAGGCAAAAATCACTACTTACCAGGGTGGCCTAAGCCCTGGCCTCTTTTCTCGCAAAATTGCCATAACTGAATCGTATCGATACCCTTTTGCTTAGCAGCTGCCTGTCCGACCGGATCAAGTGTAAAAATGTAGAAACTAGAGGACCAGTCGGTGCTTAGCGGCACGTCTTTCAACACGCATTCGGGTTCATCTATACTATCTCCCCGTGGGTCTGTTGCCATTAGATGGCTCGGCAGGAAAAACGCTAAAAGGGCTGTAACGGCACGGGGTTGGGAGACACGCATAGTTGCAGAAGGTATATGATAGTGCGACTGAAGAAAAACTTCGATGAGGTCTTACGTGCTATTTATTGTAAATTGATAGTAGGTAAGTGTTCTATAGACAGTAGGAATAATGTGACTCTGCTTCGGTGAGGCGTTTGGCCTTCTTGACCAGGAAGATTGGACGCCCAACTTCCGCGAGGCGGTATACGGGCATTTGAGCCACATTTTTCTATTCAGGTTCTTCCCGTGGCTCAAACCCATCATACTCGTGGGTCCCATGTCAGTCAACTAATTCCTCCCAAACGATGGCTCCCGGAGTCACTGCTGACAGTTAACTCTGTAGGTTTAAAGACTATCTTCCTAAAGATACAGCATTGCTCATCGATACAGTCGACGTAAGAAACACCAAATGGTCCACGGATCTACCTCAAAGCAGGAGAAATGAGCTTGGGGGCACGTCAGCTAACTAGTTGAACCCAGACCGTCATACCAAGGCACGTGGAACAGGCCAGGGAACGAAAGCTTTCGGGTTCTGGCGACGGCAAAAACACCAGCGTATTCGCCGAGCTCTTCGACTCCGACCTCCCGCCCGAGGAGAAGACTTCTAAGCGCCTGGCGGCAGAGGGCGTCGTTGTCATGACCGCCGGCACCGAGACGACCAGTTTCACGCTCACCGTCATCACTTTCTACCTCCTCACCAAGCCCCATATCCTGGAGAAGCTGACGCGGGAGCTTCGCACCGTCGTCACGGACCCGGAGCACCTGCCCAGCTGGCCGAAGCTAGAGGCGCTGCCGTATTTCACCGCCGTCATTTCCGAAGGGCTGCGCCTGGCTCCGGGTGTTGCGTCCAGGATTTCGACGGTGGCCACTGACGAGGACCTGGTGTACCGCGGCAAGTGGACGCCAAAGGGGTCCGGGAAGGAGGTGGAACTGAATTACTTCATCCCCCGCGGGTACGCGGTGGGTATGAGCGCCATGATCAACCACTTCAACGAGAGCTACTTTCCGGACGCAAACGAGTTCATCCCCGAGAGGTGGATGATCCAGGATCGTTACCAAAAGAGAGAGATGGAAAAGGCCTTTTTTTCCTTTTCCAAGGGTTCCCGGAAGTGCCTTGGGATGTCGTGAGTTTCAATCTTCTTCTTCTGGGAGACAGTTGACAGGATGCACTAACGCTGGAGTAGGCTGGCCTACGCTGAGTTGTACTTGGCTTTGGCAGCCGTGGTTCTCAGGGTCGCCCCGCGTATGCAGTTGTACGACACGACCAAGCGAGAAATCGAGTATGATCATGACTTGGCTGTGCCAGTGCCGGTGAGCACCAGGGGTGTAAGGGTTAAGATCAACTAGAGCGCTGCGGGTTTCAGGTAGACTTAGATCACTATTATACTTGTCAGAGCAGTGTATATGAGTAAACACAACTAGATGAACACCAAGAACCAATGGAGATACTTATCTATGTCTAGATTGGGAACAGTTGGTGTGTGAAGCACTGCATCCAGTTGATTAAGGTCATGCTGCGTTTCCCCAAAAGAGCCAACAACACTCATCAAAAATGTGGTAGCTTGTGATTCACTAGTTCCTTGCACTCAAAAGTCCAAATTCCTCAGAAACGAGATTCCGGAAACCATTCACTGTTTTTGCCGGATGTATATATAAAAGGCCACCATGCTCAAAGCAATTGCCGCATTTTATCCACACAACATCTACTCACAAAACGTTCACAGCGTTCTCTCCAGCAACCTTAACCATCCTCTAGCACCAATACCAAACGATGATCGCAAGTGCCCTCCTTGTGGCCATTGTGGTGGCACTCGCCAACGGTCTTCCGCCTGTCCCAACCACCGCGACGAGCTCGTGTGTGGATACGCCAGTTCCATCAATCCAGCCAACCGCATCCACTGTTGAGGAAATCATCACTTCCAACGACTTCACTGGTGGCCTGATTCCCATTTCTGGCTTCAAAGGCTCATGCTACAACATTTACAGTAACAAGGAAGATACAGCCGTTATCTCGGCCTGCTGCAAAACCGGCAAGGGCTGGAACCTTCAAAACATATTCCATCTAGGAAAATGCATCCAGAACCTTAATGGAAAGCTCGTTTCGGATTATAACGGGAACTTCGGGCGCAGCTGCAAAAGCTGCGGCCTCAAGGACCCGTTCAATCCTACAATTTACCGCTGCATGTGCGAGACCGACGACAAGAACGGTCCGAAACAGTTTGTGGAGACGACCATTGACTTGGTGAGTTGCCCAGGAGCTACCCGACGTGCTTTCCAAGGGTTTACTGTCGTGTTTGGTGATGCTGACAGTAGTACAGAATGAATTCATCGGCAACACTGCGGGTATTCTAGCCTGCCATGGTGTTCCCTTCACACGCATCGAAGGGTCTTGTTCCCCTGATGACTTCTAGAGCCTTGGGCAAACCATGAGATACGTTCTGAACTTTTCTGAAGCCATAGTTTCTGGCTTTAGATAGGAGGCGGGTTCAGGTGCAGAAAGCCAAGAGATGATTTCGGATGCCTACAAAATACCATAGAAAGTAGCATTTGACCAGTGATTTACAGGGCTATCAATTATATAGCCAAGTTTCCAACTTCAGATTTTGCCAAAAGGTGATGTTTAGGTGTGTTCGTCGAACATCGTATCCAGAGGTCACATGAAAATAAGATCTGGGACGTGATATTCATCTATGAATCATACAACGCCGATGCTTCAGCTTCCTTCACCTGAACGAAGGCTTCGTAGAAGTCAGAAGCATCCTGCGCGCCTTCGATTCGATGAACACCCTGTATGACGAACATCGGAACTCCAGTACCCCCAGACATCTCCCGACCTCTCTTCTCATCGTTGTCCACCTCTTCCACGCCTACATCTGACTCAGTCAATCCCTCTACTTCGACATAATCAAGACCAGCGTCCACTGCAATGCCGCGGAGCACCTCCCTCTCAGAAATGTCTCTCTCTAGCTCATGGTATGCTTCAAAAAGCTTCTCTACCAAAGCGTCCGCAACTTCGGGGCCTTTGGCACCGCCAATACGTACAAGTCGGTGAGCCTCACGGGTGTCGGGCCCGATCTTGCCTCCCCACTTGAAGTTGATACCGACGAAACGGCCAATCTGCTCCATACGCTGCGTCAAGGCAGCGCGTTGCTCGGGCCTCATGCTACCCAGCTTGGTCTCAGCTAGCAGGCTCTTGTCAACACTGTGGGTTGAGGGGTTGTAGTTCAGGTAGTACGGTCGCCAGGTGACGAAGAATTCGTCGTCCCTGCCGCCTGAGTATGTCTTTTGGTAGAGGGCGATGGCTCTGTCTAGCTTTCGCTTGCCAATGTAGCACCACTGGAAGCAGTGATGATCAGTATAGGAGAGGATAGCGTCGTTCTAGCGGTGCTCTTACGGCGCAGACGAAGTCGAAGACGACTTCCACTGTGATAATGGTCATAACCGCGGCCAATATGAATAGCGCGGCGCAGGAAGTGAAAAACTGGCTTGGGATCTCTCGTGTTTTACTAAAGAAGCGAGTGTAATTCCTGGAGGAAGTTAATAAAGCGAGGGTGTACTATCGGTGCGGTGATGATGTGGAGTTCGAGCAAGGAGCCACGCAAGCAACTCTGAAGCGAACATGGTTGCCTAACAATATTTGATTGGACCAAAAATTCTCTGGTGGCTTCGCCCGCCGTAACAGTCCTGATAGGGATTTAATCGTTACGCAGTCTCGTTTCTCCCAACTCATTCCTGGCCTACCCAGGATCGGCGAAAGGAGCGTAAACACATAGGCAAACGGTCCAAGGAAATCAGCATCAGCAGAGGAAATTGAGAGATAAAGCAGCCTATCGTGATGGCTGGCAGACTAAGCCAGATCTAGCTTGGCCTGGCGGACAGGTCTCGTGGTTTCGTCGCAAGTCTCAATTTAGTCAGCCAGACACCTAGAAACGGCTGTCACTTGAGCAGTTCATGGACGAGTGACATTCTGTGGGTTGGAGTTTTAGGTTGCGCTGAAAGCGGAATCGAGTTCCCTATCGCTGGCACATGGCACTAGCTCGAACAGCCGAGACTTCAACCCCCTTCATTTCTTCCCCAGCAATCTGTCTTCGTTCTTTCACCTATCGCCTTCTGCCTCATCTTTCAGGGACCTTTAATCTTTCTGGGCAGCAAAATGGCGGTTCTGTTCGTCCTCGGCGTCGCGATAGTTGCCGGGCTCCTGGTCCGGGAGCTGTACTCATGGTATCGTCTTTCCCACGTGCCGGGCCCTTTTTGGCATGGGATCACGGGTTTCTCGATGGCTCGAGCCGCGCTGAATGGTGCCGTCCACGAATACTACATGGAGCTACATGAGAAATACGGTATGAGATGCGGGCTTGTCATCAACCTTATTGGTGACACGGAGCTAACCCGTGAGAAGGCCCTTTGGTTCGCATCGGGCCGAACACCGTCATGTTCAGCGACGGCGACACTCTCAGAAAGATCGCGGGCGCTCGAAGCCAATACACAAAGGGCGAGTGGTACGCGGTCGGAAGGACGACGCCAGGTGAAGACCACCTATTTTCGATGCGCGATGAAGAAAAACGCAAGTATTTGAAGAGCAAAATGGGGCCTGGTGTAAGTCTGCCATATGCATGAAACCTCACATGATTTCGCTCATTCTCAATAATCCGCAGTACGCCGGGCTGGAGAACGGCGGCTTCGAGGCCGGCATTGATAAGAACATTGCCGCTTTCGTCGACCTGATTGACCGAAAATACATCTCGACCGCCAGGGAGTTCAGACCCATGGACATGGCGAGCAAATCAACTTACTTTGCCCTGGACGTAATCAGCGAGCTCGGGTTCGGCACCCCATACGGTTTCCTCAGGGAAGATCGTGACTTGTACCAGTATGTCAGCACAAAGGACGCCTTCTTCCCAGTGATGATCACGATGGGGAACGTGCCTTGGTTGGCGACACTGATGCACAGCTGGCCCCTGAATCTGGGCTTGCCAAAGTCTGGCGATTCGGCCGGGTTTGGGGCGCTCATGGGGTGAGTTTGGCCAGGTAATTTGGAACCTCGGTTTATATGCTGAAATTGCCGCGTAGCTTCGCCAAAACTTTTGTGGATGGACGGCTAGCTCCCGATACCAAGCCCGGGCGAGATATGATCCAGTCTTTCATCAACGCTGGCCTGACGCGTAAAGAGCTCACACAGGAAGTTTACGTGGAGACGTGAGTACCCCTTGAGACCTCATCAAACTTTGGAAATAAGTCTCATGTGCTACAGGATTGCCGGGTCCGACACTACCGCAACTGCCATCCGCATGATCCTCCTCTCCCTCCTCTGCAACCCATCAGCCTTCGCCGCCCTTCGCGCAGAGATCGATTCCGCCATCACCAAGAAGATCATCAGCTCGCCAATCAAAGACTCTGAATCAAGATACATGCCTTATTTGCAAGCCGTCATCCATGAGGGCCTGCGTCTTTACCCGCCATCCACCGGTATTGTGAGCAAAGAAGTCCCTGCCGGCGGGGACGTTGTTCACGGATACCGATTGCCCGCCGGGACCCAGCTGGGAGAAAACGTCTGCAGCATCGGCAGATCCAAGGACGTCTTCGGACCCGACGCCCATCTCTTCAGGCCGGAGAGGTGGATCGAAGCGGCGATGGACAATGACGAAGAGAGATACAGGGCGATGATGTCCACAACGGATCTGGTTTTCGGTTATGGAAAGTTTTACTGCATGGGGAGAAACATCGCACTGATGGAATTGAACAAGATCTTCGTCGAGGTGAGGCAAAGTTATCATATCGCATGGGAAATTGCTAACGCTTCCGCCACAGCTCCTCCGCAGGTATGACTTTGCTATCGCAAAACCCGAAAGGCCGTTGAGACTTTGGAGCGCAGGGTTCTGGATAACCCATGATTTTTGGTTGAGAATCTCCAAGAGAGATAGTAGGTGACGAGCGACTGTACCGCTATAGTTCTTGGCTTTTATTATTATTTGGGATATTGGCATGGGTTTGGGATAAAGTCATGGTCTTTTGTCGTCATGCACAAGTAAGATCTATGCATATTTGCAGGTAATCCTACCTATATAACTAAAATTGAACCCGTTGACGGATACATTATTTCAAGAAGAAATTCCAACCTGCATGGCCATTTATTTGTCTTTGTAAGTCCATAAATACTAGCTCTGAATAACCACTTGATTGTAACCTTTGATCTCCGTAACCTATCACCCAATTATCGTTCATTATCAACCACCCAAATTCCTACCCTGAACGACGGATTCTGTCCTTGAATAGAGTCACCAAGCATACTATATCCAAAGCAGAAGAGCAGCGACAGGATGTTGTTGATGTCGTTCTGAGATATTAACTGTTCTATTGCATTCTATATAGTTGCACTCGACTTGTGTAGTTGGTTTGGCAGCTGTGAAGAAAGACACGAAAGCAGCATTCGCGGTAGCTTTGACAAAATTGCTGAAGAATAATTCAGCTTTCGACTTCGCCAACCCCGAGAAAGCCCTTCTAGGTGATGAGGATAGGTCAGCTTCACGTCCGAGCCGGCGGCACCTTACGCATAGAGAGGTAGCACTGGCATGCAGAAAGCCTTACCCCTCTTGGAGCATCTGAGGGGTTGCCGGAAGCTTAACCGCTATTACCCGCGCGCCTCGGAGTAAGCCTGGCGTCGGCGACAGGGGAGCGCATGTCGTACACGGTTCCGACCTCTCAGGGGCCGGACAACTTAGGAGGGGGCGCTTACAGGACCCATCGAGTGGGGTTGGGCAGGAAATATATGTCTCGTGGAAGATGTCCGGGTCTGATCTATGCAACTGTGCAACTTGCGTTCGGGGACTATTGTCAGACTTGCCAACCATGAGTGATCCGCTGAGTGTAGCTTCGGCTCTCATAGCCATTGTCACAGCGACTATACACAGTCCAGCAAAATTTTACATGACACCATCCAGAGCTTCAAAAACCATCGGAAAGTCATTCAGCAGCTTATGGAGGAACTCGAAACCCTCGTCGAAGTGTTGGTAAATCTGGATGCGCTCGTCCATAAAGAAGGGGAGAAAGGCACGTTGGGATCGCTGAAAACACCTCTCTTGCAATGCCGGCGAGCTTGTAACGATTTCAACACATTGATCATTGAATGCAGCAAGAATTCGGGCCGACCCAGGACCAGTTTTAGAGACTGGTTCAAAGTAAGATATATGGAGAGCGATATCGACGGTTTTGTTACCATGCTGGCTGGGTATAAATCCACAATTTCCATTGCTTTGGGCAGTGCAAACCTGTATGTAACTTATTGCAATCTTTTACGATCGATTCATGCGCTAACAGTTGGGCAAAGGACAATCCACCACTGTTACCCTCCAGACACTCAATGAGTATAAGGATATGATTCAGAAAACAGCTGAAGAGCTTGAAGATCACCTTGAAGACGTCAACGCGAAGCTGGAACACCTCATACTGCACCAGAAAGAGTCTTTTCAAGCTCTTTCAAGCAATATCGAGCGTATTCAAAACGAGAAGGACAGCACTGAGATCTGCCTTGAGATATGCGCCCAAGTACAGGCTCGCATCGACGAGATGCACTTCCAAGCCATTCCACCCAGCCCATCCTCGAATGAGATATCCTGCCGAAGCCTAACACGAGCAATGGTCATGACGCTGTCCACGCTTAGCCAGTGCAGAGACATGCTCACAGATAATGTCTCTCAGCTGCGTAGGCAAAAAGAAGAGGTTAGCAGGAAACAACTAGGTTCGGACACGACGAGCTCATCTGGGCCCCTGGAGGCCGAGATCAAGAGGTTGCAAGAAGAAGCCGACAGTACAAAAACGTGTCTGACCATCTGCAATGACGCATCTGAGCATGCTACGAGAGGAGTTCATGTTCTGGAAAACATGACCACGGGTCACGACGGGCAGCAGTTGTTCGTGTCTACCTTGGGTGATCTGTTCAGAGTCAAGGGCGCGACAACGGGCGACGGAGGGATCCAGTTTGTGGGGTCAGTGGGAGAAGATACACTGCAGGAGTTCTTTAGGAGTCAAATGAAACGGTAGAGCGAGCTGGAATTGGATAGGTTCTTCCCATGATGTATATCTCACGACTATGGGGACGACTTCGAACCATGCACGACCCCCCCCCTGTTGTATAGCCTGTGCCCATAAATGAACGCGGTGCCCCGGTCTCGGGCGTCTGAGATTGGTTCATGTGGTTTCTATGGGAGATGAGCATCTGACCAAGCTCTCGTACCGAGTCATCACTCCATGCGCCGACACATTGAAACCCGCATTTGCCAGCCTCTACATCTTTGGCATTGTACAAGTGATCTTTCGTGGAAATTAAGAGCTGAACGCCATTCTCTCCGACTTTCAGTTGTTCGAGTTGATGGGTCGGCCGGAGGTGCTGTGGGATGTTATCACTACGCAAGCCACAAGGTTGGAAGTACGGGTTGACAAACCGAAGATGTATCGCTTTGGGGGGAGTCGCTTGCTTCGTTCATTGCGAGGGCTTGGTGGGAAAGTATTGGGTTGGATTGGGGAAAGAAAGAAAACGGTTGTGTGACAGGATGCGAATCCTTGGTGTTTATGAACTTTGAGGCTCTGATTCGAGATGTGTTGCAGAGGGCGAATTGCGTTCTTTCGCACCGGAAGGGATAGACGGTCCAACGTTAGGCCGACTACCCCGCCCCATAACACAGCGAATAGCGACATGTAGCACCATATTTCTACTCACCCCGCATGATATCAGCCGCAAAATCCTGCCGTAGACCCATGTTAATCCACCAGAATGTGACAGTGTGCAGTCGCCTGCGTCGGCGGCTGCGGGAGGCCGACCAACAACTCAAGGAGCCAAGTAGTTAAGTGATCGTATGGGTCCGACGTGAAAGCAAGTTTAACGCCCGGCCAATATGCAGACACCACCCCACATTATACCTTGCAATGGCTAAGACGGTACTGCCAAGGGCAGGCTTGAGTTTGAATAAGCGTCTGGATTCATCTGCCACATAATAGCTGCAGCATCTAGTCAAGCGAGCCCGTGATGTGCTTTATAAGCGCCTCGCAATGCAGCCTTTGACATGACCTCAGTTAGTAAACATTGCCGAGGGCCAGCAGCTATTTGCTGTTGTCTGGCTGTGCAGCCACGTCAGAACGCCCGCAACGGCTGGGATATGCTTTTCCCGGCCAATGGCTCGGCTTGTCCGTTTCAAGTCAGTTATTTGAAAGGGGGGAGGTCCTTTCTTTTTTTGCCTGGCGAGCGCTCGATCTCTGAGAGGCGAACCAGACTTGGGAATTATTGTGTGCGAACTATACCAAGACAAGACTTTGGGATAAACCGTTGCAGCTCACAGCCGGATTTCCTTCCCCCCCACGCCTGTTTCGGGTTCTAGGCAGCCTTGATGGTTCGTTTTGAGTGGCTCGAGAACGAAGTGAGATGACCATGCCACAAAGATGATGTGTTTTGGGTTGTGTTGGTTGCGTATGATGCAACTCGTGCGAAATGATGCATGCTAGGCGATGTACCGACTTTCAAAAGCAGTGTTGAAACGGGCAATGTAATCGATTCACACGGGAGATGAGTTTCATCGTTTTCCCGCCATGATCATATTATGTACGTTTGATTGGGTTAGCTGAGAACAAGCGTTCCGTTGGGCGGTTATGAAATCGAGTGATCGGACTCACCTGATGAAGCTATTACAGCGAGCGCAATAGAAGCAACATGTTATGCAAGAGACCGAGTCCGATTACGCCCAGTTTCGCAGGATGAAGCCTGTTCATTCCTTGACATGTGTTCCAGCTTGACGTGTGTCTCTTGAATACATATCATAAGACCATAGGAGTTGAAGGGATCAAAGCTTTAGCCAAAGGGGTTTATAGCCGTTGCGTATTCCCGTCTCCATTACGAATCTGAGCGTGAAATTTGTAATAGAATATCCATAGTCCGGTTCCACGGGCGCGAACCGCGACATCCGGGGCCGCGCCGTCGTCAAGCCGGACGCTGCTGACTCGGCCGCTAGCAGCAAAGTCCCATTCCGGCCATGAACCATTGCGTCCCGCGGAGATGCAGGTTATTCCGGAAGGGCTACCTTGACTTAGCTCCAGCTAAACCAGGTAAGCTCCCCACGTCATGAAAAATGTAATGTCTGGTTACTGCGCCATTCAAGCTACCGTTCGGGCGCAAGGGAACGCAAACACAGGGCTGATCGACGTCATATATCGTGTCGCTTTCGCAGACGTCAGGACTGCCGACCCCATCGAACCCGGATAGTCGGTGACCAGTAAAAGTCGGATCCAGCCCACCTCTGGCATCCATTGCTTCCCTCGATGGCTTTGTGTTTGGTTGCGTGTGAGATGACCAGTCGTTGAAACTCCCAAATATCGCAGTAGAAACATCTTATAAAAATGGGTGCAACAAGCCATTTCGTCGTCGACAAGACGGACCACCCCGGCTCGTCACGCCGGGAGATCGAGAATGAACCAAATTGGGGATCAGGGCACAACCACCGGGTTGGTTTCAAGAATAGGGACAACCGGGTACCTGGCTACGTTACGGAGGCGAAGGCGAAGCTCAGTGCATATCACCACCGTGTAGACGGCGGCGACCTCGTCAACTTTGAGGACATTATGGACGCGCAAGAAAACCTGAGTATTCGGCACCCGGAGAACAGATCTGTCGGATGGCGATACGTGCTCAACGTGACGGAAGACTGGGTCAAATACGGTCAAAAATGGCCGGCCAATCTGGAAGCGGAAAAGAAGAAGAAAGAGGCCGAGAAGAAGAAGGAAGACGAAGAGAAGAAAAAAAATCACCCAGACCAGGCAAAGCAAAACGCCCACCCCGCAACGCCCCCGGATACGCCAGTTGAGAACAGCCATCCGAAGGGAGAAGGCCGTGAAGATAAAGAGGAGCCCGAAGACAAGTACTCGCCTCAAGAGCTTGCGCTCCTGCGCGCCCTCGAGCACGAGAGCGAATACGTCAAGAACCTAGGGATCAACGACGGTAAGCGGCAGTCCCCCCAGAAGGACCACAAGCAGCAAGTCTCCATCGACGAGGCCGACCAGTTCACGCCCGACAACTGGCTCCCGCGCAGCCAGGACCTGATCCGATTGACGGGGAAGCACCCCCTGAATGCCGAGCCGCCCCTGACGAAACTCTTCGACGCCGGGCTGGTCACGCCCAACGAGTTGCACTATGTCCGGAACCACGGCCCCGTCCCTCGTCTGCTATGGGAGTTCCATGAGGTCGACGTCGAACACGGCGCGCTGGTCCTCTCGATGGACCAGCTCAAGAACGATTTCGAGGCCATCAACATCCCCGTCTTCCTGGCCTGCGACGGCATGCGGCGGAAAGAGCTCAACCTCGTCCGCCAGTCCAAGGGCTTCAACTGGGGCGCGGGCGCGGGGAGCTGCGCCTACTGGAAGGGCCCTCTCCTCCGGGACATCCTCCTCACGGCCGGCATCCCCGAGCAGCTGAAGGAAGATGAACGCTACTGGGTCAACTTCGAGGGGGCGGACGAGCTCAGCGAGGGAAAATATGCGACCAGCATCCCGTTCGGATACGCCATGGATCCGATGAACGACGTGATTCTCGCATACGAGATGAACGACGTCCCTCTGCCGCCTGATCACGGCTACCCCGTGAGGGTCATCATCCCGGGGTACGTCGGGGGGCGAAACGTCAAGTGGCTGAAGCGCGTCTGGATCAGCGAGAAGGAGAACGAGTCCCACTACCACGTCTGGGACAACAGGGTGCTGCCATCCTTCATCATGGAGATGGAGAGCGAGTTCGCCGAGACCATGTTCCGCCACCCGAGCACGGCGTGCAACGAACAGAACCTCAACTCGGTCATCGTGTGGCCCGAGCAGGGCGAGCGCATCAGCCTCGGCGACGCCCGCGGGCATAAGACGTACCGGATCCGGGGCTACGCGTACGACGGCGGCGGCCACGAGGTGCAAAAGGTCGAGGTGTCGCTCGACGACGGCGAGAGCTGGCTCTACTGCGTCCGCGAGTTCCCCGAGGCGCCCATCCGCCACGGCAAAAAGTTCTGGACGTGGCTGCACTGACACGTCGACGTGCCCGTCTCGCACCTCGTCCGGGCGCGCGGCATCCGGGCGCGGTGCTTCAACGTCTTCAAGAACACGCAGCCCGAGAAGCCGGCGTGGAACCTCATGGGGATGATGAACAACTCCTGGTACACGGTCAAGTCCGAGATCGTCGACGACGACGACGACGACGCGTACGTGCTTTTCAGGCACCCCGCGGAGCCGGGCACGGGCGACGGCGGGTGGATGAAGCCGAGCGTGGTGAACCAGGTGGAGGCGGCGAAGCGGGACGCCGGGACGCCGCAGAAGCAGTTCACCAGGGAGGAGGTCGAGAAGCACGACAAGGAGGACGACTGCTGGATCGTGGTGGACGGCAAGGTGTACGACGCGACGTCGGTCATGGCGTGGCATCCCGGCGGAAAGGCGCCGATCATGGCGCACGCGGGCCGGGTGCACCAGGAGACGACGGAGGAGTTTAGCAGCATCCACGACGGGCTCGCGTACGAGAAGCTACAGGGTAAGTCGTTACAAAGACTTGAAGTCTCATCTCATCTCCCGGGGCGGGGCCTCATTTATCGGGGTCGATCCCCCTTGAAGAATAAGACCGTACGATAGGGTCATACTGACATTCCTTTGCAGAATGCCTTCTCGGCGTCGTCACGGACAAGGCCCGGAACTTCATCAAGGAGAACGCCGAGAAGCAGGCTGCCGAGAAGGCCGCGGGCAACGGCGGCGACGAGAAGCGCGCGCTGCAGAAACACCAATGGATCCCCGCCAAGCTGATGGCCAAGAAAGCCCTCTCGGACGACACGTTCTCGTACACGTTCCGGCTCCCGGACAACCGGGCCGTCCTCGGCCTCGGCACCTGCCAGCACGTCCTCGTCGGCGTCCACCTCCGGGATAAAATGCTCGTCCGGTCCTACACGCCCACGCGGCCCATCCTGCCGGCTCCCCGCGACGCGCCGGCCGAGGTCCCCGTCTCGGGAGACGAGACCGGGGAAGAGTGCGACGGCTCCGCGGTGGACGGCGACGGCACCTTCGAGCTCGTCGTCAAGACGTACTTCCCCGACGCGCGGCAGCCGGGGGGCGCCATGTCCAACATCCTGCACAAGCTGCCCGTCGACGGCGAGGTCGAGATCCGCGGGCCGACGGGCGACATCACGTACGAGGGCGGCGGCCGGTTCGTCATCGACGGCGCCGCGCGCACATACAAGCGCGTGTCCCTCGTCCTCGGCGGCTCGGGCGTGACGCCGGGGTACGCGCTCATCGCGCGGATTCTAGCGGCCGGCGACGACGACGACGACGCCACCGAGCTGCGCGTCGTGGACGCGAACAAGACTGCCAAGGACATCCTGCTCCGGGACGAGCTCGACGGCTTCGCGAGGGAGAGCCGGGGGAAGCTGAAGATCACGCATGTCCTCAGCCGCCCGGAGGACGACTGGCAGGGCCTACGGGGCCACGTCGACGAGAAGATGCTGAGAGAGAGCCTCTTCCCGCCGTCGGGCGATAGCGCCGTCTTCCTCTGCGGGCCGCCGACGTTGATTCAAAAGGCGGTTCTGCCGGCTTTGAAAGGTAATATAACTCCTCTCCGTTTTTCTCGACCATTTACAAACGGGTATACTGACTCGATTGGCTTAGACTGGGGCTACGAAGAGGACAAGAACGTGTTTGGTTTCTGATTTCAGACTACAGGATGACGGTAATGGGCGTTGGCGTATGTTCTTCTTGTACCTAGGTTACAGGACCCGTGACTGCAATTGAAGAACATTTGCAAAAGTAAACCATCTCGGCCCTCCCTTTGCTGCCCGCGTTTTAGCCCGGCACTCTCCTGTAGAAGTCAAACATCCGGTGCATGCGCTCTACTTGGCCGGGGGTAAACTCGCTCGTGCTGCAACACTCGGTCAGTCAACAGGTTCCTCCCCACACCACCTCGATAAAGAAAACTACAAAAAAAGGGAAAACTCACCAAGAATCGTCAGAGTAGTCCATGAAGTTGTGGATGGGATCCAGCCCGGGCGAGTCCGGGCACGAATCCCGCTCGAGGGGACACCCCTGGCTCGGCCCGGCCTGCGCGGGCGTGTCGTCGACCAGGTCGTTGGCGGCGTCGCAGTCCCCGCCGCGGAACGTGTGGTACAGCCCGAACCAGTGGCCGACCTCGTGCACGGCGATGTGGCCCATGGGCACGGGGGGGAGGTCCTCGCCGTCGCCCTCGGCGTCGGCGTCGGCGCCGCCGCGGAACGGCATGCCCGGCATCGTGTCGGCGTTGAGCCAGCACCCGTCCTGCCAGAAGCCGTCGCTGCCCTCCTCGACGGGGCCGGCGCCGTTGCAGACCCCGCCGACGGCCACGGGCAGGTCCGTGAAGAAGTAGACGTTGAGCGCGTCGTAGCCGCCGCGGCGCGTGGCGGCGCGCCAGGCCATGTAGCCGTCGTAGTCGGGGATGCTGAGGTCCTCCTCGAAGAAGCCCCTGCCCTGGACGTCGTCGACGACCCACGATACGTCGGCGAGGGAGAGCGCGAAGCCGTACTGCGAGTAGGTCGAGCGCAGGACCTCGAACTACATGTCAAGAGAGAAGGGGGTTCCATGTCAGCGATCGGTTTGCCAGCCTCCTGAATGAGTGACGGGGGAATAGACGTACCTGGGCGGCGGCGATGTCTTCGGTTATGCGATCCTGGTGTTCCGCGGTGCTGGTGATGTGGAAGTACACGTCGACCGGCTTGGGGTCCTGGCGCCTGACGAACGCAGGGAGGGAGACGGCGGGCGCCTCGACAGGGATCACTTCGTCGTTGGCGCACTGGAGCCTGGCGAGCGCCGACGACGCTCCGAGGGAGAGCAGCAACGCTGCGGAGGTGCCTAATAGCATATTTTTCGAGTGGGCTGGTGGTTGCGAGATGAGAGTTGCATCGTGAATTTGCTTTCGGTGGGAAAGGGGGTGGGTTTGGTATAGACGTTTTTGTAGTTGCTGTTGATGTCTCAACGCTTGTCGTTGTTGGGAGTATTCATGCGAATTCCTAACTCAGCCGTTCCCCAGGAATGCGTGGTGGCGCTGGAGACGAGGGGAAGCCAGTCACCGTCGTACACAGCGCTCCCTAGGGACTATCGTGAGGACAAGGTCTTGAAGGTGGACGGGTAGCTTTAGATCGCAAGACTCAACGCCACGGAGGGTCAGAGGGCTCGAAGTGGCAAGCATCCCGAGTTGACAGCAAATATGGAGGGCAGTTTCTTGTATTGAAAGTCCACGCGGAACCACGTATGGTAATGATAAGGAAGTCTGAGGGCTGAGATTGGGCAAGGGCGAGGTTCAAAGACATGGTGGACGCGCCTCAACCTCGAAAGGGCTCTGAGAACATGTATGGATCAACCAGAGATGTAGCTGTTCATGAACAGGGAAGAAGCGTAGTTTGGTCAGTCCAGAGAGCTAGATCTAAGAATTGATGATTGTATCCCACGGTATGTATTGAACACAATGCGTGATAATTGTCACGTTCTAAACAACCCACATGGGAGACGCACGATACAGTCATGTTATTAGACACATTATCAGACATCAACTACACCCGGTCAGACCACCCCTCAAAGCTTCGACTGCCTCCTCTGCCCGTCCGCCTCGCCGCGGGGCTCCGTCTCGCTCGTCTCTGCCTTGAGGCTCACCGGGTCCCCGAGCTGCGTCGGGTTGCCGGCCTCGAGGTTCTCCTCGGCCACCTGCTTCAGCCGCTTCTTCTCCGGCCCGGCCACCGGCGACCCGTCCGAGTTCTTGGCCCCCGCGGCGCCTCCCTTGCCGCCGGCGGACGACGACTTCTGTGGCGACGACGCCGTCGACCGCTTCGAGCCGGCGTCCAGATCGCCCTCCGTAGCCGTAGGCGCCACCTTCGACACCTCGGCCTTGAGTTGCGATGGGTTGTTAGGTTGTTTCTGCCGAGACGTGTCAGTCAGTCGTCATTGTTCCGATAAAAGTCATTGACAATTTGTTCCGTGGAGTCGTTGACAATATGTTCCTTGGGAAGAGTTACTTACGGGAGACATTGTGGTAGAAGTTGATCAAAATATGGATATTAATAATGAAAAGATGGCCCTCGTCAGAACAAGGGGAAAACAACTCCAGTTTATAAACTCCTCTTCCGCAGAGCCTCTCGCGCAGAAACCACCCAGACCAGCCCCGTCGCGGCAAGGTGATCTCATGGCGCGCGCGCCGTGTCCGCGCCCCCTTTGACGCCGTTCCCTCTCAATGACGTGGATGACTTGCGCGCAGCCGAGGGCCACAGCGCAGGAAAAAAGCTCCGCCCGCCCTCCCGGTTCGGATGGTCCCGTCATAGGCCGTGGGGGGAAGGGGGAGCCATCGAAAAGGGACGGATCCTTCAGACCGATGCGGAGAAATAACCCATCTGTAAACATGTGAGACTCGAGCTAGCCGGATGGATGGGATTGATCTAGGCACCTAGTTAGGTAGGTAGGTATGTATCATCTACTACCTACGTAGCTTGATTTGCACCCTCTTGGCTACTCTTGGCCCCCATTCAGTTTCCTCGAGTCGATCTGTGTCGTATACACGTGCATCGGCCTGTATCTTGCATCTGGGAGAATGGCTCATATACTACATCTCGACTAAGGTATCTGCTACGTGCCCTCCAAAAAGGGGTCAGGACAATGCTATTAACGCTTCCCTCTAACAAGAATAGAGAACTCCGGCCCCCCCCCAAATCATGATGATACAGTGGTCACAACAACTAGTCGGTTGCCCTTATGACAGACGCCGCCACACCTCGAATCACACGTCATGACCGCACCGCGCTCGCGACCGCCTGCAGCGGCTCCAGCTCGTCCTCCATATCCTGGTCCGTCCGCTCGACGCCGGCCACCTGTGCGTTGACGGCCGACCCGCCGGCGCCGTTGGTCGTCGTCTCGGCGCTGGGCACCTCCTTGGGCTCGCCCATGCCGATGACGTCGATCCACTTCCAGAATTGCACCTTGCCCTCGGAGCGGTCCAGGATGGCCTTGTCGTCCATGAGGCCGTCGTCCGGCCCGTTGTCGGCGTCCTCGTCGCCCGTGATGCCCATCTTACCGGACCCCGTGCCGTCGACGAGGTCGCCGATCCACGTCCGCGCGACGGGCACGCCGTTGGACCGCAGGACTTGCAGCTGAGCCCTCAGGTTCAGCCGCAGCGCGCGCTCGGGCTCCTCCGAGTTGAAGATCTTCTTGGTCAGCCAGGGGAAGAGGATGCCAAAGTCGGACTGGCTCAGGTGCGCCGAGTTGCGGACGTAGAAGAAGTTGGGCTCGGCGAGGCGCACGCCGCTGCGGCTGAAGAGCTGCGTGGTGATGACGTTGGCCGAGGGCTGCGGCGAGAGCACGCGCGCCGTGACGTGGAGGTGGTCGGTCCACTTGAAGAAGGCGTCGGACTCGACGGCCAGGAGGGCGCTGCCGCCCGGCGCCGAGGGGCTGTTGGCGTAGGCGGGCAGGGGCAGGTCGAAGAGGTCCGAGGAGCCCGGGGCCAGCAGCGGGAAGCACCACATATCGAGGAGCATGGTGACGTTCTTCTCGGTGATTTGCTGGCACAGGGCCGAGTCCCTGCGCGGCGTGAAGAGGGGCTTGGGCATGTGGGCGAGGGCGGAGGACTCGGCGTAGTAGGTGGACTTGAGGAACTGCACGACAGAGGCGGCGCCGAAGCTGTGGCCGCCAAAGATGATGCAGCCGGGCTCGTGGACGTGGAGCTTGTTCTTGAACTGGGTCAGGCTCGGGGTCGACTTGTTCAGGTTCGACATGGCCAGGCCGAGGTCCATGTTCATGGCGACGACGTGGATCAGACCCATCTCCCACAGGCGGATGCGCAGCTGGTCTTCGCGGGCTTCGTAGACTTCGGGGCGGGCGTCGTGGTCGAGACGGATGTAGGGGATGGTGCGGCGGGTGTCGCGCATGAAGTACTGGTCCTGCTTGCCGGGGATGCGCACAAACGACGCTACGGCGCTGCCGTCACGGTGCTCGGGGCAGATGACGACGACGCCGTGGGAGGCGAGGGAGCCGGCCAGGTGGGAGTATGTGTTTCGGTTGCCGCCGAGGCCGTGGGAGAAGATCATGGTCGGCCATCGCCGGTTCGGGGTATCGGGGTCGAGGATGTCGGCGTTCTTGTGGACGGGGATCGTGGTGTAGTGCAGGTGTCGCGGGAGGAATCTGGGAACGAGGAGAGTCAGTATCCGTACGCGGAAAGGCATTGATTGTATGCATTGATTGCATGGAGTGTGTGTGTGTGTGTGTGTGTGTGTGTGTGTAGAGGGATGACGTACGAGACAATGTCTGCAAGCATTGGGCGGACGCCGATAAACTGGGTGTAGGCCGAGACATGCTGCCTCTGGGGCGAGGGCAGCCAGTTGATCCTCTTGCCGTTGGAGTCGGGGGTGGCAGGGTAGAAGACGCGGCACTGGACGGTGAGGATCTCGGAGGCGCTGTAGGGTGTCGGGCTGGGCGACTCCAGCTCGGCGACGGGCACCTCGATGTCGACGGTGCCGACCTTGTGAGGGCCGGTGTAGTCGGGGAAGGACGGCACGGGGCTCAGGCGGGAGAAGAAGGAGGCGACCTTCTCGGCGGCCGTCGGCGGCGCTTGCGCGACGGGCGACATGTCTGTGACTATTCGCAGTCTGTTTCTGCGTAGGATGGAAGCACTTCGAGGTGCGATGCGATCTGCGGCGGCGCAGGGGGGGTGCTGTCCTGTCTTCGGATTGGAATCTGCGGGAGGAGGTTCGGTTCGGTTGCTGGCAAGCTGGCAAGCTGGCAAGGGAGAAAGAAATCGAAGCGCAAGCCGGCGTTTGGGAACGTCGGGAGGAGGGAGAGAAAAAGAAGGGATCGAGTCGCGTCCGCCACGTGAATGGGGTGGAATGCGCCGACGGGGTTTCTAGTCGTTCAAGGATTGCTGAAAGGGGGGCAACTAGAGTTTCCACTCCAGGTTGATTATCCTCTGAGTTTCTACGGATACTCCTTCTGGAAATTCCTTTTTTGGCGGCGGAAGGGGTTTTGCGGTCGGATGCTCGTTTGTCGCGATGGTGTTTTAGGCCAATGTTTCCGTCGATGATGCAGGTTGGTCCGTCCTGTGGTCTTGATGCGCGATCAATGCAACAAAAGGCAGACGCGAGACAGCCTGTCGGGTATGCAATTGAACGGAGGGAGGGATGAGACGTCTATATCGAGAGGTGGAGAGTCGTTGCAAGGGCGGCCGGCAGGGGTGTATCGTGTGAATTGGATCAAGTGGTGCGAATAAGAGCGGCCAGAGTATACGGAACCAGGGGCGATGATGATGTATATATGAGTACGGGTATGTGTGAGTATGTATACGTATGCGTGCCGAGTACGTAGTATACTACTATATGTGTAAAGAGCAGAGCTGGCCGAGACTGAACAGGGCCAATGGGATTTGGAAACCCGATGAAATTAAACCGAAGCCGGTGTTTCCCTGTAGGCAGCCTCACTCCAATGCCGTATCGTATAACATACTACGTATGTTCCTTGTAAGCGTGGGATGGATCTCTCTGGGTACCTAGGCATGCCAGGGGTGTCAGCCAACCTGGAAAGCAGACAGCGAACAGACCCTCCTTTTCATGGTGCAAGACGGCACGAACACCCCCTTCTCGCCTCTCTCTCTCTCTCTCTCTCTCTCTCTCTCTTGGAAGGAAAAGCATAAAAAGACTGGAAAAATGGCTTTGGATCGTCAAGGGCCAATCAGGGCCCCCCTAACCGAGGTGGTCTGGTGGCCATTTGCCCAAAGGGGGAAACGTCATCTACGCGTATTAGTCGAGTTGTCACTGTCCCCGTCACTGTCCACCAAGCCTGGTTTCTTTGGGCTTCGGTTCCCATGCCTCGGTTTACCAAAACGGTTTAGGCCAAGGTTCGAGGCGAAATGAGGCGAACAGGAGGAGAGAGAAAGTTTTCATGGTGCAAGACGGCACGAACACCCCCTTCTCGCCTCTCTCTCTCTCTCTCTCTCTCTCTCTCTTGGAAGGAAAAGCATAAAAAGACTGGAAAAATGGCTTTGGATCGTCAAGGGCCAATCAGGGCCCCCCTAACCGAGGTGGTCTGGTGGCCATTTGCCCAAAGGGGGAAACGTCATCTACGCGTATTAGTCGAGTTGTCACTGTCCCCGTCACTGTCCACCAAGCCTGGTTTCTTTGGGCTTCGGTTCCCATGCCTCGGTTTACCAAAACGGTTTAGGCCAAGGTTCGAGGCGAAATGAGGCGAACAGGAGGAGAGAGAAAGAGAGAGAGAGAGAGAGAGAGAGAGAGAGAGAGAGAGAGAGAGAGAGAGAGAGAGAGAGAGAGAGAGAGAGAGAGAGAGAGAGAGAGAGAGAGAGAGAGAGAGAGAGAGAGAGGGGAAACACTCTGTAAACGAAGAAAGAAGACGAAGAGAAAAAAACCAGAACCGAATATGCTTTGTGTGTGGCCTGTGCCTGGCTTGATCTTCTTCCCTCCTTGCGGGCAGCCCGAGAGGTTGGAGGAACCAGTGGGACGTGGGCACGCGGCTGCTCCGAAGGATATTTGCAGCCACAAGGATTAAGATTGCTTGGTTGTTTGTTTGCTTGCTTGCTTGCTTGCACTCGTTCCTGCAGACGTCTACCATGGTGCTCCGTACTCAGACGTACACAGTAGGCAATGTACAATGTACGATGGACGTGTGCTTGTACGATGAGGACGAGAGTTGCGGGTTGGGCTGCAACCCCCCCCCCCCCATGCTACGGCGGCCTCTGCGCTGTTTGCATGAATTCGGGCATGATTGCTTTTTGGCACGATGCGATGCTCCTCTCGCGCATAGACTCGCCCTGGTGCATAGTCTCACCACGTCGTCGATGTGTTATCGTTATCTCGATCTTGATCAGTTCTGGTTCGATCCACCGAGTCCACAAGGACAGACAGACAGGGACACTCCTGGGCCGAGGTGCGTGGTCCAGTCGGGTCTTGGCAGGGAAGGGCGGTGTTTGCTCCGCAGTGGCTAGGCTAAAAAAAGAGCACACATGGCATACGTTCCGTAGTATTCGTGGTATTCGTACGGATAGGAGCCGTCGAAGAATAAAGAAGAAGAGGAATTTCTCACGGAACAAGTGACGGAAGATTACGTCATCGTCGGAACCCACGGGCCCCGGTCTTCCGGTCCACTCGCCCACTTGGGCTGGGCAGGCGCAAACACTCGGTATCTAGAAGAACAAATGGTAGTGTCTTTTATTGCACCTCCATCCTGGAATATACTCCTCGTACCCGAACGGTTGACGTCGTACTTGAATACATGAACCCATGATCTATGTCAGACACTATCGGATCCTACACTATAGCGACCAAGAAGAATGCTTCTGAAAAGAGGCTGTGTAAAGCATCGTGTCTGGATATTTGTTAGACCGAACTCAACATTGGAGACGACCAGACTTAGTACAATTTCAGCCATCCGCGATCAAGCTGTGATATTCTTTGTAATGGTGGCTACCGCATCCGCAGTTGTCGTCTCATCCGCTGTAGGTGGGGGGCTGATCAGGCATTGCGGACGATGAGCAAGAATCGATTTCTTGGGAGTTCTAGAGTAGAGGTTTAGTGAAAGCTACAGTGGATGTCTATCACGTCTGAATGTTCCGCTTGACTCGGTATTATCGGACTGGAGGGTACAGGTCTTTACTCTGTGATACGCGTGGGCCTTTTCTGATTGGCCATTCGCTTCGGGCCGGACCCACTGGCTAGCGCAGCAGACTTTTCTGGGTTCATGCATCTTTTGCCCTCGCGCCACTGCGCACATTTCCCGATGCTCTGGGCCTCCAGCTGACATGCTCCATTTCTTTTTGGCAAATTCGCCCTCAGAATCTATAAGATCTTCTGATCATCGTACGGAAGGGTGGCCGAGTTGGTTATGGCGCCAGGTTAAGGTCAGCTTAACATCTGTTTCCTGGTGGGGCAACCCGCGCGAGTTCGAGTCTCGTCCCTTTCATTTTACTTTTGGACTGATTGCCTGCTTGGATGGTATGTATATACGGACAGTGTATGTATGTAGTTTTCACTCTTTTGCAATCATATTCATAATCACCAGGGTTGGAAAAAATACTATTAGTATTTAGTACTAGTCTAGTATTAGTCTAGTAAGTCTAGTACTAGTATACTCTATACTAGACTAGACTAGTATTAGTATAGTTAAAAAAATACTAGACTAGTACTAGTCTAGTATTAGTATACTAATAGTATTAAAATATACTATTTATAGTAATTTTTTTACTAAAAATAGAATATTATATTAAAAAATCTAAATAATTCTAAATTAATTCTAAAAAATATAAAATATATTATAACTAAATTTACTATATATATATATATTAGTACTTATAAATAAAGTATTAGATATATTTTTATATTCTTTTTATTTTCTATTATATATACTCAATATTAAAATTCTAAAGAAATTCTAAAATAGTTCTAAAAAATACTAAATATATTATAACTTACTTTAATATATATATATATATAATAGGTACTTATAACTAAAGTATTAAATATATTTTTATATTTTTTATTCTCTATAATATATACTTTATATTATAAAGCTATAGAAGTATAAATATATAATTAAATACTATAAAAGATTTATAAAACTAACTAAATATAATAATAAAAACTAACTAAATATAACTAGAAAAACTAATATTAGTTAATATAACTTAGAAGGTTATCTTCTTCTACTATATTAATATTTTCTTCTTCTTCTTCTTCTTCTTTTTCTTCTTCTTTTAAGTTATATACTTCTTCTAATTCTTTTAAAGTATCTATTTTCCAATATTTTAAAAGAATTAATTGTTTAACTATATTAGGACTTAATTTATTTCTATTTTTAGTAATAATATTACTAGATATAGAAAAAACTCTTTCTATAGAAGCAGAAGTAGTAGGAATTCCTAGATATCTTCTAGCTATAATACTTAGTATAGGAAATATAATAGAGTTATTTTTCTAATATATTAAAGGATCTACCTATATATATATAGTTAGTATATATTATATATTTAATAATATAGTTAATAGTTACTAATTATATATTATATTATATTATTAGTTATTAATTTATTTACTTATATTAGAAGGACTATTAGGTTCTCTAAAATAAAGAATATTGTAACGGGCTGGGCCCATGTGAGGCCTTGCTGGATATCGCGGCCATAAGCCACCCCTGATCAGGCCCACCACGGAACCCACGATGCCGAC
>JASUDE010000408.1:0-43300 GCA_034509685.1 Colletotrichum cereale | reverse complement strand
TTGGAGGGTATCTAGAAAATAGGGTGGCTGGGCGCGATTTTCGGGTGACCGAAATGCAGGGGTGACCGAAAAGTGGGTGCTTTGACTTATGGATGGGTGTCTCTGGGCCAGGAGGGGCGGAAGGAAGCCAAGATGCTGGGCAACAAACCTGAACAGGGGTTGCGGCAACAGGTAACAAACAAAAAGAAGGATTGTGAAAGTTTTAAAGGCATGCTTCTCTCTTCACCGGCCCTTCTATAAGAGCTGGACCTTTTGGTCTCTTCAGTCTCGTCTTCAACTTCACGACTCCTCTCCACCCCGAGACTTACTTGGCATCATCACCACCATCGCCACCACAACCATCACCATCACAAAAGCCAAGATGCAGTCCAAGCTCCTCCTCGTCGCTGCCGGCGCCACCGGCGTCCTGGCCATCCAGGACCTCTCCGGCTCCTTCCCTCAAAACCTCCGCCGCGGCGCCGACGCCCTCGAGGCTCGCGACGAGGCCGCTTGCATCGCCGTCGTTACCGAGCACGCCACGATCACCGCCGACTTCCCCCCCATCCCCTCGGCCCTCGTCACCGCCACCGGCGTCGACATCCCCCAGATCACCGACCCGTGCCAGTTCCCCTCCGTCACCGGCACCTACGGCGAGGTCCTTACCTCCTACTCCTCCGCCCTGCAGTCCTGGCAGGACGCCCACATCACCGAGATCCGCTCCCTCTGGGGCGCCTGCAGCGACGTCCCCGAGATCTCCTCTGTCATCGCCGAGTTCGGCAACGCCATCTGCTCCACCGCCCTCGCCCCCATCACCAGCAAGGCCACTGGCAGCGCCATCGTCACCGTCACGGCGACCGCCACCACCACCACCACCGCCGCCGAGGAGACCTCGGCTGCCGCCACTGAGGGCACTGCTTCCGGGGCCGCCGCCTCCTCAACGGCCGTCCCCGCCGCTGCCGCGCCCCGCGAGACCGGCATGCTCGTTGCCGCTGCCGCCGCCGCTGCCGGCTTCGTCGGTGCTGCTATGCTCTAAGCGTCTTGTCTTTTGTGATAGAGCAGAAAACAACGCCGATGTGGAAAAGGGATACGAGCGAATTGTCTTCTATCAAGACTCCAAAATGCATTAAACGGCTCGGCGACATTAGCAAACTTTGTTCATAGGCAGTGCATATACCCATTTGATAATTCACGACTAGCTTCCTCATGTTTCCGCTACACGCGCATCCATCATTTGTATTGTAGAAATAGTGACTGTTTGTCTCCGTTACAAGGGCTTGCAATGTATCGTGCGGGCTTAGCAATGGACGCGCAATTCGGTCCATAATTTCAGACTGTACCTCAGCAAGCAAGTAGTGAAAGGATGTGGGAATCGTACGTGATTCGCTTCATGAGCGGCTCGATGCCTCTGTGCATTGGGTTGAAACAGGGTCCCCATCGTCATGTGACTCCCAGAAATCTAAAGATGGCTGTCCTGGACTGTTTAAATGAGAGGATGTCGAGCATCAGTCCCTACGTTCATAGATTGGTATCTTCATACACGATAACAAAACAAGCTCCCTAAATATGCTGTCAAACACCCTACTCCAAGAAAAAACGTCGCTTCCCGTCGTCGCCCATTTGGCACCTGGCGGAAATCTCAGGCTCGGCTCGAAGGCAGCAGAATTTGCCGCCCAGCTACGGTGCCAGCCCCTGTTTATGCTCGGCCAACCCATCCGGCGTTGATAAAGAAGTCGAAGATGCGACCGCCCTTTTGCGAATCGAGCCTGCATATCTCTTTGGCCTGCTTCTTCTTCAGAGTCCCGTTGCTCTTCAGGGCCTCCTTGAGGATCTGCTCCTTGATCATTAGGTACGGCTTCGGCTGCAACCGCACCACTTCGCAGAGCTTGGCCTCCTCCGGCGTTAGGAGGTGCAAGTCCGGCGCACCGTCCTGGGTGAGCTGTAGTGGCGTGACGCCCGGCAGGGCCGGGGCCATGTACCTTTGCCGTGTAACAGGGCCCGACGGACCTGTCCCGTTGGCGACAACGACCGTGCCGTTTGTGGTAGCTCCATTAGCGTTGCCATTGGTCTGCGGTTTGCTTTCCCCGTTGGGCTCCCGGGGCTCCCTGGGCGGAATGGTACCGTTTGTGCCGTCAGGGGCCGGCGCCGACCGGATGGGCAGCTCGGGCGCGACGAGCAAGGCGGCACCGCTCGGAGGATCCGGTACAGCGGCTGCCTTAGACCGCTGTGCCGAAGCGAGGCGGTCCCTATCCATGGATCCCATGGGTACAGCCTTTTGTGCTCGTTGTGCCTTTTCCGTCTCATACTTCTCCCCGCTGCGCAAGTCGCCAATGCGCACGCTTCGCCACTCCTGGAGCTGTTGTATGGCCTGCCGTAAGTTGAGCTCGTCAATCAGGCCTTGGCACAAGCTCTCAAAGTCATCGTGGTTCATCATCCGAGCAAAGGGCTTGGCCTTGTTCAGGAGGTCCCTCTCTTCCTTGCTCCTCTTCTTCTCCACCTTGGTATTCTCGCGGTATTCCAACAAGTTGTGCTCGAAAATGACCTTTTTCCTGTCCACACGCTGCGTCAGACGACAGTTGTAAATGTCCATGACTGTCAGCTTCAGCTCCATCTCCGGCTCCAGCTCGCCCGAGCGGGGGTTGAGGCCGTCGCCTGGGTCGAACTGCATAAGCTGCACTGCTTCTTCCGCCTCGTTGGCATATTCGGTCTCGAACTCCAAACGGCCAGGCATGTAGCCTTGGATCTCGTGACATGACGGTACGGAGGCGGTCGGTTTCGTCTTGGGTTGTAATGTGGGCGCGTTCTTTGCGGCTTCTTTCCGCTCCTCTATCCTGCGCTTTTTCTTCGCTTGGAAATCCTCTCTAGAGATCTCATTCGCAAGGTCCATATCGTGCGGACTGCATCGTTTCGGCAGCGGAAACCGCGGCGAGTCAACGTAGACTTTGAGGTAGTGATCCCGCACTTCGTCCTTGTGGCGGAAGCCGCCAATGTGGTCGGCAATGTCGGCCCATGATCCCAAGCCATAGATCTCTGCACCCTCGAGCAGGAGTAGTTCTTCGTCGGCACCCCAGTCGCGGTCGAAGATGGGAAACGAGTTTTGTTCGATGACTCGATATGGATGTGTTTCGGGCTTGTGGTTCGAGCTGGACTTCCCATGGGAAAAGCATTGGACGCAGAGATCGTATTCGTTGCAAGCAGAGTGTGCGCATCTGATGCGTACCTAGATGCGCGCGCAAGGCGGCCAGTTAGTGTTGTGCGCAACATGCGATACGCGACTACCCTCCGACCGTGTTGCGCCGGAACACAGCAGCGGGGCAAGGCCCAGCCGGCAGTGGTAAAAACAACAAAGGACTTACCGTGGATGTAATGTCTACAGAGCAAATATCACAATGATACTTAACACCACCCTCGCCCCCTCGCGTGACGGTCTTCTTTCTGATGACGCCCATCTCGTCCAGGACTCCGGTGGAGACGTGGAGGCCAACCCCTGGTTAGGCTGATCTGACAGCGACCGAGTTAATGCGATGCGAGGGAATGCATACGGTGAGCTTATCGACGTGGGATTGGTCGTTTAGTATAGGCCGTTGATGGTAGTCGATGGTATCGATGGATTTCGGATGGCGAGAAGCGCACGTGTTGCCGTGAACTGACAGTTTTCCAAGGTTGACCGTCGGAAACACCAAATCATAGCCAGGCCCCAATCGACTGTGATCCGGGGATCAATGGCGGAACTTGGAAGGAAGGTTATCCCGAAGTCTTTCCGGCGCTTTGGCCATACACGCGTACATAGTATACAATTACCTAATCAGTACACCATACGGAGTACTCCGTACGGGTACAGATATTCTAGACACCGTATTCTGCCACCGGCTCCGCCATCCCCGCGGCTCACCTTCGGACTACGGCTTAATCCCTGTTCACTCTCTAATTCCTCCACATGCACACACCACTCTTTCCACAATGAAGCAAGCTGCGTATCCATCGTCTACCAGCGCTTTGTTCCGCAGTGTACGGAAAAATAACATTGGGAATTCCAGAAGCTGGGTCATTCGCTAGATGCATGCAATATTACAATGAATGCTCTTGCCACCGGATAATTCATCTGGGCCCTTCGACCACCGCTCAACGGTTCTGTTTCGATGTTTTGTTCCGCAATGACGTCCTTTTCGAGGTTCAAGCTTTCCGCCTATTTCCCGCCGCTGTTCATCTTATAGCGCATAGAGTCGCCCGCTTAGCAATGGCGCGCTTTTCCAATGGTGGGGTCCGCGGGGCATCTATTCACCTGTCCCTCAATTTGTCCTCCTTCCAATCTCTCCAATCTCTCCAGCAACCCCCCGGCAGGCACCGGCACGAAACCCCAGAAGCAGGGATTAGACGTCACTTTTGATGAGCTGTTTTGTGGCAGCTTCATCGGTCCGTCTGTCACTCGGCAGTTCGCGGCCGACGACTGGAGTCTCGTCCAGAGTCTCGTCCATTCTTAGTTAGCCTCGCAAAAGGACCAACAACGTGACTTGTTTATAAAATATCTCTTCTTGGTTGAACATATCCTCCATTCAAATCTAGAGTTGGCACATCCCACATTGTAGAGCTGTGACTGTACGAGGCGAGTCTCCTCCTTTCGTCGCGACAACTACCCCGCCGTCACCACCACACACAACTAGAGCGAACAGCCCCCGCAAGCAGCCGCAATGCCTGAAAAGATCCTCGACGACATCTCCCACCGACGGTATAACCCGTTGAAGGACACTTGGTTGCTGGTCTCCCCCCACCGGACCAAGCGTCCCTGGCAGTGAGAATGCGCCGACCAAAAACCTGACGCGACATGCGCTAAGACGGACGGACAGAGGTCAGCAGGAGGGACCATCCACCACGACGCTTCCCGAATATGACCCCAAGGCAAGCTATTCTTGGTCGCACACAGCCCATGATCAGACGCTGACTTTGACAAGTGCTACCTCTGCCCCCGGAACTCCAGAGCGGTGGGCGACTCGAACCCCGACTACAAAAATACATTTGTCTTCGTCAACGACTACAGCGCTGTCAAGGAGGAGCAGGCCGAATACAAGCCAGAGGCGGAAACCAACGGCATGTCGTCCCGCATCACGAACCAGAGCCAGGCATATCTAACAAGTCATCAGACCTCGCATCGTCGCTGCTTCGCGCCGAAGCAGCCACGGGCAAATGCTACGTCCTCACCTTCTCTGAGAAGCACCACGTCACCCTTGCCGACATGACGACCCAAGAGATCGCTCCCGTCATCGACGTATGGACGCACATCTATGCTTCCCACCTCTCCCCCTCGAATCCACTCTCCAAGGTTGCCGCCGCCCTCGAACTCCCTGCCGCGACCCCCGAAAGCACAGTGCCGCCGCCCAAGCACAGCCTGCGATACATGCAGATCTTCGAGAACAAGGGCGCTGCCATGGGATGCTCCAACCCGCACCCGCACTGCCAGATCTGGACGACGTCCACAATGCCCGAGGAGCCCGGCACCGAGCTGACGCAGATGGCCAAGTACCGCGACCACCACGCCGGACAACACCTGCTGGGCGACTACGTCAAGGTTGAGTTGGAGAAGAAGGAGCGCACTGTCTTCGAGAACGAGCACTTCCTGGTTGTCGTCCCCTGGTGGGGTGTGTGGCCGTTTGAGGTTTTGGTTCTGCCCAAGAGGCACGTTCGCGCCCTGGTGGACTTATCCGCCGAAGAGCGCTTGCAGTTCGCCGAAGCCATCCAGGAGGTCGCAAGGAGATATGACAATCTCTTTGAGACACATTTCCCCTACAGTAAGTGGGCCCAAGACCTGCTGCAGTGCCACTCAACTAACACCGCGACAGGCTCTGGTATTCACCAAGCACCGCTCGATGCCACCGAGGAGGAGGCCGAGAACAGCTACCTTCACATGCACTTCTACCCGCCTCTGCTGCGTTCTGCCACCGTTCGTAAGTTCCTCGTCGGCTATGAGTTGATGGCGGAACCCCAGCGTGACATCACCCCAGAGCAGGCCGCCGCTCGGCTCCGGGCCACCGGCGGCGAGCTGTACCGCAAGGTCATCCAGTAGAATAGAAGGGCATATAACTGGCCTAATCAACTATGTTGGGGTTTTAATTCTCTTATTACCACAATTGTAACGCCGCCACAACCTCGAGTAGCCGGGAAGTCAGCATCAGTAGCCTCATCCAAGCATTTTATCTATGTCCATACGCCGCCGCCGCAGTTTGTTTATAGAGTATGTGCTATGAGCATTGTCTTTTGTCTGGTTTTGGTCACACCCCGGGCTCCTGGGGACACTTTAAAGGCTGTCGACATAAAAGGGGCGAACCAACGGCATCCAAATCAGAGCAGTAGTAGCCAAAGTGAAGGGGAAGATCTGCGGCAGGCCGAAAGACATGCTCTTGAAGATGAACAGCTCACTGGCAAAGTGGCCCAGCGCAACAACGTATGTCCAGATGGCGAGATCGTACATGTGCGCGTGCCGCAGGTGGTAAGCAGCATAGAGACGGACGATGCTCGTGATAAACGTCCAGGTGCCGAAGCAGCGGGCGGCAAGGGGCGTCGCCTGATCAACAATGTCGGTCGCGCCCGCCGGGGCGGGAACGAACTTGTTCACCGAGTCCTCCGGGTTGAACGTGTCGGATCGAGCGGGGAGTTTCGTGTTGCGAACGTATTTGCCGTCGTAAAGGCGGCGCGAGTAGTGCAGAGTCACGAGGTTCTGGACCGAGTTGCCAATGGAGATCAGGGAAAGCTGTGCGGCAGCCTCGTCAGTGGCATGATCATGGATGCCATGGCTTGGTTTCTTACAAGGAGCATGTAGTAAGGCAATATACCGCCCTTCGCTGGAGGGAGGAGATCTGCGAAGGACACCATTGCGACTGATTTTGGGGTTCCTGAAGTTCGGTTTAGGCGGATTGGCGTGAGGCGTCAAGAGCAGAGTTGCGGCGCATCCACAGAGAAGAGTGGAAAAGCATTCTGTTACCTAGACGCAATGAAATATTGACCGTCAATAATTGGCCCCAAGCTCCCTGTTGCCCAGTCGCTGCACTGAACCCGAATACGAGTGTAAGCTACCTCCTGTGGCTGGACCTTGGTGACTGTGGCTGACCAGGCCCACCTACCCGTTCATTGGTCAAAGCTCTCCACCCCTCCATTGCCCAAGGTAACCCTTGTGTTCGTAGTGTGCATGGAAAGTTCAACAATTGAGGCAGGTGCCGAGGTGTGGCTGGTGGGATTTCAGGAAATGCATTTTCCAACCTTTGCGCATCTCAACATTTTGTCTGTGCTGTTTCTTGATTTAGTTGTCCCATGGACGAGCCGCACTTCCTAGGTCGTCTGTACCATCCGCCACTCTTCGCCCTGCTTCTCTCCGCAACATAGAAACATTGACCCAGAAGCCTTGACGGTAGTTTACGATGGCAGGATTGACCGATAATCTGGCCTACGTGCCCCAGCCTGTCCAGCTTTTGCTTGCTGGCATTGGTGCCCTTTTTCTCACCTCCAAGGCCCTGAGCTACGTCAAGTTCCTGCTTGGAGTCTTTCTGCTTAGCGGGACTAGCGTGAGTAGTCCCCCCCCATCGCCTGACTGGTGGTGGATTCAATGCTAACGGAAGACTTCACAACAGCTTCGCAAGTATGGCAAGCCTGGTACTTGGGCCGTCGTGACTGGCGCATCCGACGGTCTTGGCAAGGAGTTTGCCTACCAGCTCGCCAGCAAGGGCTTCAACCTCGTCCTCGTCTCCCGAACCCAGTCGAAGCTTGAGACACTCGCTCACGAGATCGAGGCTAAGTTCTCGGGCAAGATCCAGGTCAAGGTTCTGGCCATGGACTTCTCCCGCGACGACGACGCCGATTACGATAGACTGGCCCAGCTCATCAACGGCCTCGACGTCGGCGTCTTGATCAACAACGTCGGCCAGAGCCACAGCATCCCCGTCCCCTTCCTCGAGACAGCCCGCAGCGAGCTCCAGAGCATCATCTCCATCAACTGCCTCGGCACGTTGAAAACCACCCAGGTGGTTGCGCCCATCATGCAGCAGCGCAAGCGTGGTCTTATCCTCACCATGGGCTCCTTTGCTGGCTGGATGCCCACCCCATACCTGGCCACCTACTCCGGCAGCAAGGCTTTCCTTCAGCACTGGAGCAGTTCTCTCGCCGCCGAGCTGAAGCCCCAGGGTGTTGACGTCGAGCTCGTCCTCAGCTACCTCATCACCACCGCCATGAGCAAGGTTCGCCGCCCGAGCGCCATGATCCCCAAGCCTAAGGACTTTGTCCGCGCGACGCTCAGCAAGATTGGCTCTGGCAGCTACCAAAACTTTGCCTACACCTACACACCCTGGTGGACGCATGCACTGATGCTGTGGGTCGTCGAGAGCACCATTGGCGCTGCCCACAGCCTGGCTATCTGGTACAACCTGAAGATGCACGTCGACATTCGCAACCGCGCACTCAGGAAGGCCGCTCGTGAGGCCAAGAAGCAGTAGACAAGAGACAATAGTCATTGCGATGAGTAGGTCGCCGTACGGCGATAAGAGACTACGATAGCTCGGTCCTTAGTCTTAAAAAGGTCGCCAAATTAGGAGTCCTTTAATGTAGCATTTGATAGCTGTAAAATGGCATTAGAAGGCATTGATAGGCCGGCGATGATGACCCAGATAGGAATTCACCAGCGAGACCACGCGAGACTGGGGTTGGCGCAACAAAGTGAAACCATGAGCTCACAGACCGAAAACATAAAAGACCAGTGTTCAGTGCCAATTAACAAGCACAATATATCTGAGTAACGATAGGTACCTTAGCTAGGTAATAACCTCCCCAGCTCCTGAGCTCTTGTCAAGCGTGGTATGAAAACGTCAGGTTCAGCCTTGTATCCCAATCGGGCTTAGCGCGGCTCCAGGCGCGAAAATTCCAAGTGCCTGACGCCCCAGCCTCTTTGAGCTCCGCCAGAAATTGTTTACTGCTGCACTTTTGCTGCCCTGGCCCCGAAACGCCTTTATCATTTTCCTCACCGAGCCACCGAAGCTCCTAATACCCTCAGTTTTCCTTTGTGCAGCTCGAGCTGTGCAAGATCCCAACATCGCAGACGCGCTTGCCGATTTTCCCCTTCCGAAAACACGCCAATTGACAGGAAACAGCCTGCCACCACCCGTTGATGATTCGGTAGCGCGACCTCAATCCGCCATCACTGGCCGCCAGTTTGCGACGCGTTTGCTCGCCAGCCAGTCACCCGATTCCCTCTGCTGCTCGACAACATGTCATACCCCCAGTTGACGCCGGCGCGGCCGGTGCCGGGCGCCTTCTTCAACACGCCCGCAGCTTCGCGGTTCGCCAGCGACAACGATCCCGCCAGGCGACGTCTGTTTGCGGACGGCGAGACAACCCAAGGAAGCTCAGCAACAGCAGGTAGCAGCGCTTTGGTCGGAACATCGAAATTAGCCCCCGCGACAATTTCTTCGACGAGCACAGGCGGCGGACTGGGTTCAACTTCGTCGCAAACCCCTCAGCAGAACCTCCCGCCTGTGACAAGGGCAGCTCAGGCGGTCAATCAATTCCTCCAGTCCGACGAGAACTACCCTGAGCTTGATTCCTACTGCAGGCGTAAGTCCCGCCAACTTACCGTACCACATCACGTCATGCGCGGAGAACTGACAACCACATAGCAGGAGCTTCGTCCGAATATGACTTCAACACGCTCGACTCGCCCTGGGCGCCCTTCCACAAGACCCAGATGTACCCGATTCCAAACCAGGTCTTCAGCCACTATAACACCGGTCAGCTTCAGACCCTGATGGGCTTGTTTGCCGAAATCAATCATGCTTGGGTCGTCATTGACAACTCGCTCTTCCTCTGGGACTACACCCACCCCGACCCCGAGCTTATCGGTTTCGAGGACCAGCCGCATACGATTCACGCCGTTGCTCTCGTTTCTCCTAAGCCCGGAATCTTCGTCAACACCATCACACATATTTTGGTCGTGGCAACATCGTCCGAGATGATCTTGCTTGGTCTATCCGCCGAGCCCACCCCGTCAGGGACGAAGACCGTCTCGTTGTATAGTACCAAGCTTAACCTCCCTCTCCGAGGTACCGATGTAAGAGTCATTGCTGGCACTGCCGATGGCCGTATCTTCTTTGGAGGGAGCAACGATACCGACATCCACGAACTCTACTATCAACAGGAGGAGAAGTGGTTCTCGAATAGGTGCGGCAAGATCAACCACACCAACCCCGGATGGTCGTCGGTCGTCACCCTTCAGAGCGGGTTTTGGGCACAAAAGTCTCCGGAAGGCCTCCAGAGCATCGTTATTGACGACTCACGGAAACTCGTCTACACCCTGTCGACCCGATCTACGATCCGCACATATCACATGGATGGGCCTAACAAGCTCACCAAGGTTATCGAGAAGGAGAGGAATGCCTGTCTCCGTGACATCACTCACATGATTACTCAATCTCCTTTGCTCAACGACCGTACGACCTTCGTTTCCATTAGCGCCATTCCCTCGCGTGAGGCTTCCAAGCTCCATGTTATGGCCCTCACCAACACCGGTTGTCGACTCTTCCTTAGCGCAACGAGCTCCGCCTCGTACATGATCGGCGGCGTCTCTTCTAACACACCTCCTCAGAGCATGCAAGTTCAGTTCATCAAGTTTCCTCCTTCAGACAAGCCCGGACGTTCTGGCACCAATAGCAACGGTGATGCTGTTATTGACCTGGGCTCGAGGGCGTTGGAGTTGAGCAGGTTGGGAGCTAGGTTTGCGCCGGGCTACTTCCTGGACTTTGTTGTCAAGGAGAACGACCCGAACATCGACCTCCTTTTCGTCTCCGCTCCCGAAACCGGCCGTATCAAGGCGAACTCGTCCTCTTCAACCCTCAAGTACTACGAGCACGGAAACTGGATCGACATCGGAAGTAGAGCCGAAGATGTTGGTTTGGTGACGAAGCCATTTGCTGCCGCCAATCAGCCCGTCGGCTTCGGGAACGAGCTCGCGGTTCAGTTTGACGAGCCTAGCACCGAGTTTGCTGTTCTCACCAACACCGGTGTTCACATCATTCGCCGCCGAAGACTGGTAGACACCTTTGCTGCTGCCATTCGAGGAGCTGTGGGTGACGAAGGCTTGGAGATGGAGACAAGAAAGTTCATCTCCCGCTACGGCCGCGTCGAAACCATTTCTTGCGCCCTTGCTGTTGCCTGTGGACATGGTGGGGATGCCAGACCTGGTGCCACGCGCGCAATCGATCAGGCGACGGAAGACCGCGCTCGGGCCGTGTTTGTCGATTTCGGCGGACAGCCTACCATCACCGAGGCTGACGGCACACCTCTCAACACAACCTCTGTTCGCCTGTCTCCCAGACATGATGCTCTTTGTGTGTACCTCACCCGCCTCATTCGTACACTCTGGAAGAACCATGTCGTTTCTGCTGCGGCAAACCCCGCTGGTGGCATCGCAATTCAGTCCATGGTTCCTGTCGCCAGACTTCACTCTATTCAGGAGCAGCTAGAGCGTCTTCGCAGGTTCCTTGACGCGAACAAGAGCTTTATTCAGGGCCTCTCTGGCCCCTCTGACCTCCAGAGAGTGGCTAGCAAGCAAGAGGAAGTTGCTCTCCAGGCAGAGCACCAAGCGCTACACGCGCTGCAGAAGCTTATGGAAAGCATCTCGGAGGGCATATCTTTCGTCTTGATGCTTTTCGACGAACGCGTCAGCGACATCTTCACCAGGCTGGACGCGACGGCCCAGCAAGAGTTGAGGAACCTCACTTACGAGAGTCTGTTCTCCCAAGCCCCTGGAAAGGACTTGGCCAAGCTTCTTGTCAAGTCCATCGTCAACCGCAACATCGAAAGCGGTTCCAATGTCGAGACGGTGGCTGATGCTCTGCGGAGACGCTGCGGCAGCTTCTGCAGCCCCGACGATGTTGTCATCTTCAAGGCGCAAGAGCAGCTGAAGAGAGCATCTGAGCAGCCTCTCAACAGCAATCCTTCCCGCACACTTTTGCACGAGAGCTTGAGACTGTTTGAGCGTGTCGCCGGTGCTCTCTCCTTCTCCAACCTTCACAACGCTGTGTCCCAGTACATTGATCTGAAGTACTACGCCGGCGCCATCCAACTCTGTTTGACCGTCGCCCACGAGAAAGACAGAGGAAACAGTGCTCTTTCTTGGGTGCATGATGGCAAGCCCGGTAATGACCCTCGCGCAAACGCCTTCTCCGAACGCCAAAAATGCTACGAACTCATACATGAGGCGCTGCAGCACTTGGACGCCGCATCGAGCAGGGAGCCCGAGACCATCGACGGTCGCCTGACGCTGATTGGTACCAAGCGCCTCGAGGCCTACAGTGTGGTGAACGACTCGGACGATGAGGTCTTCCACTTTGACCTCTATGAGTGGTACATTGAGCAGGGATGGACCGACAGAATTCTCGCTATCGAATCGCCACACGTTATCACATACCTCCAGAGCCTGGCCAGAACCAACGTTGAACATGCGGACCTTCTCTGCAGATTCTACACACAACGTGAGCGGTATTTCGAAGCTGCTCAAGTGCAGAACGACCTTGCGCAATCCGACTTCGCCATCGGCATCAAGGACAGAATTACCCTCCTTAGCAAGGCGAAGGCTAATGCCAGCGTTGCCACGGCCGGTGTTGGCAGACAACAACAGCAGGTTCTTGCTCACGAAGTCAGTGAGCTTCTCGACATTGCCAATATCCAAGACGACTTGTTGGAGAGGCTCAAGGCTGACAGCCGCATCGCTCCTGAGCGAAAGGCAGAGATCGAGGAGGCGCTCGACGGCCAGGTCATATCGTTATCTGACGTAGGTTGCCACGTTGTCCCGGTCGCAAACTGATACTGACATATTTTAGCTCTTCAACCAATACGCGGATCAAGCCAATTATTATGATCTGTGCCTTCTCATCTACCACAGCGCCGACTACCGCAATCCGACAACGATCGCCCAAACCTGGGTCGCCCTTATCGGGCAGATCCACGAGGAAGCAGTCGAGCGGATGGAGGAAGCTGGACCTGGTATTCCTGTTCTTCCGTCACCATACGAATCTGTGTCTGTCAAGGTCCAGAACATTGCCCATCGGACCTCGTTGGACAGTTTCATCTTCCCCGTACCCGTTCTTCTGCCCGAAATCTGCCGATACGCTGTCGAGTATCACCAGGATGCCGAGATTGGCGCCGACCCTACTTGGCCAGTGCAGCTCTTCCTTAGCCTTGGCGTCTCTCACGACATGGTCACTCGTGTCCTCGAGAGTGTGTTTGATACGCAGGATTACGGCTTCAGTGGCAACAACCGCAACCGCATCATCGAGCTCATTGTATTTGCCGTTGATGTCTGGCAACGCGAAGTGAAGCGCCGAGGGGGTGCTTCGATGAAGGGGGATGGAGCCATCGGTGCCTGGGTCAAGGACCTGCTTAGCAGGTGCGAAAATTCTCTTCCTCCTGCAGGTCACGGCTCGAACCCCGGTGGCATGGACCTGGCGGAGATTCGGAGGCGTCTACGGACGGTTCGGAGAGACGTGGACGGCCTCGTTGAGAGAGGCCCTTCTGGAAGCTTGCGCTTCATGTAATGTATGGACTTTGATTGCATGAGGGGAGAAGGGAGTTGGTTCTCAAAAAGAAGACACAAGAGATACAGCCAAAGACTGATTGCCAACTCTCGAGAGTGGTAAGCCATGGGAAGTGTACAAAGATTAAGAGAGCAAAAGATTACCTTGTATTTGATGGAGAATGGGGTTTCGCCAGGCGCAGGGACAGGCGATGTGGGCTTAGGCTTTGGATGGCTAGTTGATGTTTTTTTTTCTGTCACGAACACATTCCCAGCGCCCAGGTGCCGGATGTTTACCACGATCCGACTACGACAATGTCATTTCGGTGACATGCCATCCTCTCATGGCGATATCATGCGTGGCAGCAAGTGAAACTATGAGCCTACGATGCTGTCTCTTCCTCTCTGGCTCCTGCAGCCACCCTATACGCAGGTCGGAGCTTGTCGAAGCGAATTTCCAGCCCATCTCTCATTCAGACAGCCTCGGAAGTGGTTCTAATTGGGCATCATCCTTGTCGCACGTGATGTTGATTTGAGTCATCGGTAATGTGCTTACTCGATGGGGTCGGCGACTTTTCGGAAACTTACTAAATAACACAACATTTACTTATGTTGATGATGCTGAACTGCTGATGTATTTAGTGGAAAGTTCCCAGCCTTTGCTTCTCAACATAACTTTCCTTGTATCACCCTCAATTGACCCCTAATCTCAAGCTTTGTTTATGAACTTGCTGATATCCCTGTATTGTTCGACTTAATTGCCATCGAGGACATAAACATGACGACCAACAGCACCGTGACCGAAGGCTCGAATGCCCCCATCTTCAATACCATGAACAAAATCATCGGCTCGCACTGGGAAGAAACCATGATCGATGTCAGCCGCACCATGATGGCGCCGCTCAACGCGCCGCTCATCTCGCAGATGGGGTTGGGCGCGGAGACCAACGAGCCCATTGCCTTTCTGGACAGCGCCTGCGGGGCCGGGCCGGCGACGCAGGAGCTGTACAAGGCCGTCCCGCGGCAAGTTCTAGAGAAGAGCGAGGTTGTCTGCGGCGATGCGACGGCCATGATGGTTGACTTGGTGAAGAGGAGGATTGAGGACGAGGGCTGGGTTGGGGCTCAAGGACGGGTCATAGATGCAATGGTTTGTTACACGCATAACCCCCCCTCCCTTGGATGAACTGTGATGCTGATGTCTGCGCTTTCTCAGGATTCCGGGTTGAAAAGCGACTCGTTCACGCACGTCGCCATCAGCCTCGGTCTGCATGCGTCATCAAAGACGTCGTCCGGATCCTCCGGCCCGGCGGCGTTTTCGGCTGCATCACGCCGCACTCCGACCACACGAGCTGGCTCCCCGACGTGCGGACCGCCTTCGCCTCCTTCCCCTTCGAGGCGTCCTTCGCCGAGAGGAACTGGTCCCAGGTCCACGAGGTAGGGCGGTGGTACGACGAGGCGTGGGTGCGGACGTATGTAGAGGAGAACGGGTTCAGCGGCGTGGAGGTGCGCGTCGAGCGCGGGACGACGCCGATCAGAGGCCCGAAGCACTGGCTGGATATCTTCGGGCCGGCTGTGGCGTACCTCTTGAACAGCGCGTGGAGCGAGGAGCTGAGAGCGGAGCACGGGCTGGAGGAGGTGAAGGCGCTGATTGGAGAGCATCTGGAGGAGAAGTATGGGGGTCAGGGGTGGGATATCATTTATGCATGTATCATTGCCTCGGGGGTTGTGGTGAAGTCACCAGTGAGGCTATGAGAATGAGTGATGTATCAAACAGATCGACACTGAATGAGCAGTCTTTTTAACAGTTCTTTACGAGGCAAAGTATGACTGATGGTTGGCATCTAACAAGATTATATTGATTCTATCGATACTGGCCGTTTTTCAGCCTCGGAATCTAAAAGGAACTTTGCAACGCGGTTGACGGGAATCATATGTCATTTCTGCGGCGTATCTTACCGAATGGTCACTTCCAATGTCATCACCGCCACATCATAGGGTTTCACTGCTTGTCCCGGCGTGCAGCGTGGATCTAAATGTGGCGTCCAATGGGGCCTGACCAAAGGACTAAAGATACCCCGCAGACCAGAGCCAACCAATGGGCTTGACTGTCTTATTTGTCTTCAGTTGGGCTTGCAACGATCGTAGCCTGATTGCAAGTCCATGGTGCAGCGTGACGGCGAACCACTTGGGCTCCTACAGCGCGTGTATCATGCCAAGCAACCCCTTTTCCATCGAGTCCAGATTATCTCACATGCCGGCGGCCTATATCCTCTCAAGTCCATGAACCAGAACACCTACATTCAGTCATCCCTTCCAATCATTTTTTGTCCGCCTGTTCATTCTGTCAATTGCACTCTTACTCGTTCATCATGGAGTCCAGCCTTGGCGATTTCCCTCCGCTTGATGTCTTCGACAACAACTGCGGCATGTCAAGCCTCTCTGATGAGCCTGGCGACAACTTTGAGCCGATCGTCTCACCGCGGGCCGCAATGCTTCTAGGAGAGGACCTTGCATTTCGACCAGCGCCAACTGCCTTCGCACCACCTGGCTCAAACACGCTCTACTCTCCGCCAGCCGCCACAAATCGAGCCTCGCTCCAGCGTCCAGAAAGTCAGGAAGACTGGGAGGCGAAGAAAGAGATAATCCGCAGTCTATATATGGACGAGAACATGCCACTCAAAGACCTTGTGACCACAATGTCATCGAAGCACTCTTTCTCAGCCACGTAAGACCATCAAAATATGTCGATTGTATGACATGAATACCCACTGACATTAGACTAAAAGCGGCAGGATGTTTAAGCGACAGTTCTCGAAATGGAACTGGAAAAAGTACAACACCAAAAGCCGCCAGAAGAGCCACATCAATGGCGAACTTACGGGAATTCGTTGCGGAAAGTCTGCTTGTAAACGACCGAGAGTACGACGTGTTTTGAGTGTGACGAACCAGGCGCGAAATTATTACTGGTACCACGGTTCACGCATAGAACAAAGAGGCCACCGAGATGTAGGCATTTCGATCTCACTACTCTTCAGCAACCAATGCAATCGATGGACTGAGGGGCTCTATGTCAGTCTCCGTGACCTCGTCTACGGGAGCGCAAGGCAGTCCCCTGCCTGGAGAGAATGTTCGAAGTTTGAGTGGCTCGAAGCAGCTGCGGTAAATGAGCTGTTAAGTCAGTTCGAATTGGTCTCCAAACTATTCAAACAGAAGGACTTCCAAAAGTACGGCACTGTGATTCGTCGAGCGTTTCGTACAATCGACGCAGTTGTCGAGAACGAAAGTTGCGAGATTATCCAATCGTTACTCTTGAACGTTCCGCAAAAGCTTCTCTGCAATGGGCAGAATAACGAGCTACGTCTGTATTTGCACTATGTTTCCCAGCTACTGAGTGCCAAGAAGCCCGGAGATCCTATTGGAGCGATGGCGAAGATGATGCATGCGATCCTTCTCGACTCTCCACCAGAGTTTTCGCGCACATTGGCGCAACTACATGGCATTACCGCGGACTTTTTTACCAACACACGTGGGCCGGGAGACTTGGCTAGTCTTTGCGCAAGAGTAAAGGCAACCTTGATCAAGAACTACGATGAAGTTTCGGCTGCAGAGACGGAGAGTATTCTCAGTACCTGCAGCGATCTCGTCAATGAGGCGATTAACATATTCGGAGAATATTCTAAACGTGCCATCGGACTTGAGTGTAATCGCTTGTCTGTCATGGAGAGTTTGGGACTTTGGGATGGCTTTGAAGATTTGTGTGACCGTCACATACGTCGTATAAGAGCAAAAAATGAAGCGAGCTGGGATAGTTGGGATATTTGGGACCTCGATGCCGTTGTTTGGGCCCTACGGTGCTTGTCCGTGTTTTATAAAAACGCAGACGATACCAGTTCGCGTATTCGGTGTTTAAAAGAATGCATTTGCATCCTGGACCACTTGCACGAAAGGGATAGAACTATCTGGGGCTGCGGTACTAGGGCAGCACAACGCCGAATGGAACTTATCGGTGTGCTGAGTGAAGGCGGGCGGCTCCAAGAGGCCTCAGAGGTGAGATTGGATCTGGTTCGATCAGGTTATCTGAGAGAAGTTGAGGACACTGATTTCGAGTACGATGGCTTTGAGAGCTAGCATCAATTCGAGAGGCACGCAATTATTTTGGGCAACGACCTTTTCACATAGCTATCATTATATTTCGATCTTGGTCCTTGCGAAAGAATGTCTGAGATGCCGAATTTTGAGTATTACGATGGGGAGGCTTAGCTACCTACCTACCTACCCGATAAATGCTGTTCCACGACAACAACCCAAGGCTAGGGTGTAGAGCTGATTTGCAGGGAGTGATACAAGAAGTTCGAGTCAGAACGAGTGTAAACAGAAGGGCCCATTTTATCGAAACCGAACAAAACCATAAGAAGACTGAGGGCAAAAGCACCAAGTTTGGAGGAATCCAAAGACGGAGGTTCTCATGGTTGAGCTGCACGTGACACAGACGATGTGGGGCCACTCTTATCCCTTATCGGGACCCTGACGGAGCAGGGAGGGCTCGGCGACAGCTGTCGTTTTTTGAAAGCCCATCCTGTAATTAGTCCAACTCCGGGGAAAGCTGGTCCCGGGATCGCACTCCGTCGCGCGTCCCTTTCCGAGTCAAGGCAATGCCACGGTCGAACTGAAAATACCCTTTCCTCTCTTCATCACAGTGGTGGTCCTGCTGCTGCTGCTTGCGACAGCCGACGTCAAACGTACACCGCGCCCATCATGGCGTCCTTTGCGCAGTTCTTGCTGGGCTTCGCTCTCTGCATGGTCCAGCTCATCGCTGCGCATCCCGAGGATGGCCTCCCTTCGTACCACTACGGCGCACCCATCCACGTCGAGTGCATGAATCGCAGCTCGTGAGTACAACTCGATGCCCTCGCCAGCTCGCGGGATCCACCAATGGCTTCGCAGCCACTACCCCTGTCTTCCATCCATCGATTCGGCCTCTAGCTAACATACCTCTCCTCCCTGCAGCGAAACGGGCGAACACATCGAAAACTCCAACCACGAAATCGAGTGGATCCCCTTCCCCGTCTGCGAAGAAACGAACAAACCTCTCGAGTTCCGCTATGGCCACGAAGGCGAGCTGAACTGCACTATCGCCATGGTCTCGGACCCCTTCTTCCACCTCCTTGAGTTCTTCATCCATAACGACGCGCCCCTCGCCTGCCGCCTGCCGGCCCGTCCCGCCCCCACCATCGAGGTTATCGGCGAGAAGCCGTACCAGCAGGAGCACATCCCCCTCGTCTTCGCCCTCGCCGGCACCCTCCAGCGGAGCCACCTGCACGTGAGCACCCACATGAACGTGCTGCTGCACAGCATGCCCAAGCACCACCTACGCCCGCACGACTCGGGCGTCCTCGACTCCGGCACCGCGTACAGCACGAGCCCGCTGAGCCACATGGACGGCATCTACACGCAGAGGCTGGTCATCGGGGACCCGCTGCCCCTGCGGCTCTCCGTGAGGTGGTTCCCCACGCCGAACCTGCCCAAGTCGGAGGGACACGTCGAGTGGCAGGGCATGGGCGGCCACGTTTACGCGAGCACCGTCTTCTACATCATCACGTCCTTCATGGCCGGCGTGCTCGTCGCGGCGACGTACTTCTTCGGCGTCGTGCTGCCCAAGAGACTGCGGGGAAGAGGCTTGGGCGGCGCGACGCCGCTGGGCTACGGCCTCAACGGTGTCGGTAATGGTTGGGGATACTCCAAGACCTCCAAGCGAATGGACTAGACATGTCTCGCACACGAGGACGAGGGGCTTTGTATGATTGTTTCGATTCATGTATATTTGACGCCGCCTCTCTGAATGGTCTTTGTGACGGACGCTCGGAGTTCATCTTGGGAAGAAAAGTAAGCTGGGCCATGGCCCTGTCCTTTACAGAGTACGATATGGATTGGAAAAAGGAGTTTGGGACAGGTTGACTGGGACCGGGGACGCTGTCTGACCGAGCAGGATTACATGATATCCCTTAATGGAACCACGACTTCTTGAAATCACACATACACGTCCACCCTCTACTGCGACTTCGCCTTGTCTGCGACTTGCAACCTGCCCAGGATGCGCAGCCACATGTCTACCCCCATCAGTGCCGCTACTAATGTCAGTGCTGATATGAGCTCTTTGATGGAAATGTGAGCTTACGGATTACGACCCAGGGGCCATACAGATTGAAGATAAAGACGTTCTTCTGGGCTTGGCTGTACACGGCCGGGTCCCAGTGAAGGGTGTCGTAGATGCAGGTCAGCGTTGTCAAGGCGCACTCGACAGCGAAGACGAGGACAGCAAGCTCAAAGCCGGGCGTCGTGCCCGTCCGTCTGGAGAACCTGGAGACCATCCAGATGGCCATGGGAAGCTGGTAGAAGATCTCGATGTAGGTGAACAGCTTGAACCACGAGGGAAGGCCTTCGTGCGGCGTGACGAAGTAGGGGTCATTGTAGGTCGAGATGTAGAAATCGCGGAGCTGCTGCAAGAAGTACAGGGGGGATGATGGTTGAGCGTATATGCTGGACGGGTAGAAAGGGACCAGATCAACCACTGGTGGAGGATTTTGTCAGTTCGTACTCCCAGAGGAATGCGTGGGAATGATGAGTTGGCTCGTGGGGAAGATTACCGTAGTCATACCACTGGGTGACTACGGCATCAACGAGATCGATTGATCTATGCTCAGCTCGAAGACTGTGCAATCGAAACCCGAAAATGTAGACCAAAGCGGTAGTGTTGTTTTTGAAAAGGGTGTTTGGAAGACAATGAGAACTCACGCAGCATTGCTGAAAGCTGAATGCTTGAAATGACGAGGTACGCGTTGTCGCGCCATGTTCTAGGTGAAGCTGACATAGTCTTAGTCAATGCGAATGGGCGGAGTTGCTTAAGGGGATGTGTAAAGACCAAACGCAAGCGCGACAGTTGAGAGCTAACGCGATGAAGTCTTAAAAATATTCCAGGTTGACGATGGGCGCGATGAGCTGGGAGGAAAGGCGGTGGGGCGGGGGCGGCATCCTAGCAAGAAAGGCCAATGCTGACATAAGCAAGAATTGTGTTAGTGATGGAGGGATTGCCGGATTACTGGGAAGCAATTTGCTGCCAAGTAACAAGTTCACAATGTTGTGGATTTTGGGTGACATGCTAGAATCACTAAGATACAGAAGTGTTGTAGTGGGCGTGCCCAAGTCTGAACTTGGTTTTTCGTAAAACCTAGGGACCAACTATGTAAATTGTCATCAAATCAACAAGGGCAAGACAAACATCTATTGAGTCTGTTTTGACTCTGGCTGTAAGCAACGTCCCGGTTCTGGCCTAGCAACGTATAAAGAAACAAAAGGATTATATACACTTTATCTAGTTTCAACGAGTTTGGTCTCTGCAAAGAGTCTCAAGTGGGGTTGGGCGCGCGGCATAGTCACTGTGTAGGTGTGCGCTGCACTTAGTCTATCGAGCGAGGGATTCAATTAACAAGGATGCTAGGGTAGCGAAGGTTGGCAGTTGATGGGACTGAGACATATCTCAGGAGATTGCACAAATAGGTGTCTGTCGAAATGGACTACTTCTGAAATGGGCTGGGGACGGGTAATGCTGCAGATATGATCAAGGTGACCTAAACCAGCTATAACCCGGGTCACAATGGCCTACGATATGCCGATGAGAATAATGCGGTCTAGCTGACAAGTACACCAGTCTTTTGGCGCCAGAACTTATGTGGATTCATTTTTGGATCAATCTCAATCAAGGCCACCTGAGAGTCTTCGCCCAAAACTGTGGTTCGATCACATGGGAATCACGATTCCTACCGAACAGAACTTCAATGGTGATAGGAGAGGCTGTATACCCAAATATTTCATTGAAGAGCAGCGTAAGTACGGTATTGGAACTGATCCCTCTCAATTAGAGACGCTCCTGAGTCATCAATGTGGATAACCTACGCTGTCAGGCATAGAGCGGTTCAGCAGCCTATGAACCGCATCGATATGAATAAAATCCCCAGTTCTTGGATATATAGAATACTACGAAGCCTCGTTTTCCGCTTACAGATTGGCTAGACAGATACGCTTTACCGGCTTACTTTGACCAGTACATCACATCCAAACAAACATCGTGGTCAGCAGCGTGATGAACATGAAGACAGATCCCGCAGTCGCAATAGAGGAGGCAGTGCTTCCCCCGTTTCCACTGCCTCCGCCGTGATTGCCGCCACCATTATTGCCGCCACCATTGTTGCCGCCGTTACCTCCGTCGCTGTTCTGGGCCATGTCGATCGTGAAAAAAGTGCCACCAATCGGTCGGCCCAAGCCTGCCTGTCTGCGGAATTGGGAAACCTAAGATGGTCAGTTATAACCCGTCATCTTGGGTGGTTTTTGAATCTTTTCATACGCTGAAGTTCTTGCGTTGTTTCATGTCAACACCCATCGCGTCGAAGCCCATCTTGTTCAGCTTCTCGGGCTGGACATAAAGCAGGTACACGTATCTGTGCACGCCGCTTCCTGGTTTGGGATCCGGTGCCATGTAGTCATTGAAAGCGGGTGAAGAGTTTCGCATAATTAATGCCGACGAGAGGATCTCAGACTTCGTCTGTTCCACCGTATAATTACCGGCGAGATAGTGCCTCATGTTCCGCTCGGTTGGCTCCTCGCGCGTTGGTGAGTCGGGCCCGATCTGCCAAGTTCCATGAGCGATTTCCTCCCAACATTGATCTCTCGTGACGGGTTAGGTTACCATATAAACAATGTATCTCGAGTTTCGAGTAACGTTTTGTGCATTCATGATGTTTTCAACGCTAAACTCGAACGGCAACTTCGCCTCCTTCAATTTGAGCTTGGAACCCGGCATCATAAGAGTTTTGTTGCCATCGCTGTTCTGGTACCCTGCATAAAAAGACACCATGGGATTGAAAGATCCCATGATATCCGGAATGATGCCAGCTTCCATAAACGCTCGTCGGAATTCCCTTGTTGACATGCCCGTCGGTGGGGGTGGCTTGTCCCCAGCGGCAGAAACCAATGCGGCGAACAATGCCAAGAAGTTGATGGCTGACTTCATTTTGAAAACGATACTAGGGACTTGGCAGGCTAGAATGTGACGGAGGGAAAAAAAGGGTTGGCGTTCAAGACTTAAAAGAACTATGATATGAAGCGAAAGCGGTGAAATCGGTGACGGGCAAAGCAAAGTTTAAGATCGATATTTGAGTTGATTCCGCCTTCTGTCCACTCCATCGGCATCAGAGTTACATCCTGGCTTCGTGGAGAAAGAAGCTTCCGAAAGCCTGCGCAAATGAATCTTCGATTGCGTGGCACACTGGGCATGCTCTCATCATGAGACAGGTAGGGTGAGGCTGTTGGGCCCAGATGCTTTTGACGCTGTCCGATGGGCCAACATGCGCGGGGTACCTTAGACTTTGCCGCGCAAGGTTTCAAAGACTTGCAAAATTGCTGGAATGATTGGATAAATGCTGAGTTGGAGGGGAATGAAGCTTTTGAAGAGGCTCATACTTGACCAACATGCTGGATCCTAGAAAGGTGTCCCCGGATCGCACTACCACCTTGGGCCAACATTTCCATCGTTGACTGGCAGGTTTATGCCAAGAGCAATCAAACCCCAATCCTCAGAAAAGTAACGTGATCCGGTGGCTGCCCATAGTCTGTGGGCAGGTTTCGGGACATTTTTTGGTTGTTCAGAACGGACATGAAACCCGCCATTGAGAACAAAAGCGGAAAAAGGAAGAAAAAGTTAGAAATAATTAGAAATGAACCCCCTATTTAAGGAGGGTTCGACTCCTTCCAGTTATTTGAAAAACAGCTATTGCTCAGTAATTTTCAATGCAATTTGAGACTCAACTAAAATCCTCAAAACCTGTTTGGAAGTTTTGCCCATCGCCGTAGGGTGTCGGCAACTCGGCTTGGATCCCAATCAGTAAGCTTGTTATTGCATAATAGCTTTTACCGAAACTAAGCTCCCAAGTTCGATGTGATTTTGAGTATTATTAGTTACTTCTTGAATGCATCGAGAGCTTTTAAGAAAATCGTTACCAACTCAAGAAAGAGCCTCAGGCAGGGACGCCACTTGCGATGTGTGGGCTCCAGCGAACTTGCTTCAACGCGCGCGCGTCTACTTACTCGAGCCACCTGTACTTCTGCACTTTAGCACATGCTTCCAGTGTACGCAATTGGGCTATGCGAATAGTGAAACAAAGCAATTCAATTGATCCGCTGATTGTCGGACGAGATACAGATCGCCCGACGAATCAGATGCCAAGAACACAAATTTCCATTTTGAGGCAGCAGTAAATTTGAACTTTCGGACAGAGTTCTTCAAGACTTGATTGGGGATAGCAGACATGAGCCGGCAGTGAGTCAAACGCTTTACCAAAAAGCAGGGTGAGCGTAGCCGGTTATGGATCGTCCTTGAACGGCAACCGGCACCTGCCAGATATCTACAGTTTTGTCCAAACTCCGACGGTGAGCGGCTGTATCTCTTGATACCAGCTAAAGTATCCGACTTCCCAAATTAACAATGCGGAAGGAGCCAGGATAGAGGCGTAATACTGGTGCGACCCACGTGATGTGCCGGAGGACGTGCCGAAATCCCCATACTTTCTAACACAACGAGTGAGCTTCGCGTCACTGCATGAGGGAGCACGCCTTTACTTTCTATAATTGCAAGAAGGGCGCACAGTCGACTTTAACGCGGCCCAGTTCATTAATACACAAAGTAGCGGGGACTCGAGGCCGTGCCCAAGGGCCAGATGAATTCCCTTGGAAAAACACAAAAGAGTCGCTTCTGTTCGTCAGCTAGTTTATTGTTGATGCGTAAAGGTGGAACCCAGAACACGGTACTGACAAGAAGGCACTCGCTATATTGCTAACAACTGTAGTAGACATGATATCCTTCTGTGGCTAGTAACATTTCTTGAAAGATCTGGGTTCTCGTTGGTCCTGTTATCCAAAGTTGGTTTGCTGTGTTGCGCCTTGAAGCAGAAGTTAGGCTATTGTGCAGATGGGGGACTGACAACTACCTCAAACTCTCTTCATTATACAGGGCAAGGCCTGCCAGTCGATCAAATGGTAGACAAATTAGCTACTAGCTGTTGCTTTGGCTACAGTATAACATAACTGTGAGGTTTTATATGCTGGGTGGTTGTTCCACGCTATTAAGACTATTGAGCGTTCTAAGACACTAAACTTTATTTCTTTCGTTTGCGGTCCACCTAGAACAAGGGTAAAGTTGCTTAACCTGACGTTACTTGAATCCCTAAGATTAACTGACCTAAAATCTGCCAGACCTACATTAGAAAGAGTCAGCTTGAACAGTTTGGGAAACTTACACCTGGTTAATGATTGTTGGTATTTAGAAAGACTGTTAATGGATTCTAATATGTTGATTTCTACTACGATAATGAACCTCAACTTCCGGTCTTCCACCCCTAATGCTTTACGAAGGCCTTAATTCTTCATGGATACTAGTCTTAAAGCTTAGATAGAACTATCTAACGCTGCTAACATTTATAAGCCCGAGATAGGTAAGGTTTTATACCTCGTTAACCAAGAGAATATCGTTTATTGTTGTGAATTTATGGAGTTAGATGTTTGTGGGACGCATATTGTCAGCTATGTTGAACTAGCCGTCATTAGCAATCCGGACAATGGATGAGAGGCTCTTGAAAACTTCACTTTGGCCACACTACTCATGTGCTGGAATCGCAGAAGGTTTGCTATGAATTGCTTGGATTCTTACCAGGTTGTCAGCCGACACATTGAAATGAATGGCATCCAAGGCGCTTCCTGTCTTTGGTGCCATGAGAAACCTTGGCTCTTCCATTTGTTCGACTTGCAATGAGAGTCGGGTAACTAAAGAATGAGCCTTACACATGCTCGTATTAGTCATGACGCGGTAACCGTCCAAGGAAACTGGGAAAGTGGAAAGGACTTCTGTTGGCGCCAGTCGCTTGCAACAAACTGAGGCTTAGTCTCCAGCTCTCACATTAGGCTCCAGCAAGAGAAAGGGGCTATGTGTACGCCGTCATGGCTATTATAAAGGTCTTCAAGATGGGTCTTTGTGTCGTTGGCGTTGGGAACAGAGAGTTTAACGATGTGTCTTTGCTCAAGGAGGAATAGCAATTCCGCAAATCGATACCGACGGTACGCGGTGTCGAATTTAAGGAAACCTGATACTTAATAGGAGCATTATCAGGTGTGATAATGAAGAAGCAGCTCGAAGGGTACGAAATATGATTTCAACAGAGTGTTTACATTTGTCTAATGAGAAGGATAACGCAAGTGCTTCATATCAGTTTAAGCCACAGAAGAGGTCTTGTCATAAGGATAGTAAATCTGACTGAGACGCGATCTCGCGCCATATTTTGACTGCGATCTATCCCCGGCGCTGCTCTTGCCTCCCCATGCCAACCGTTTAGCGGAGGAGTTGGCTAGTGCGAAGGCTTATAGCAAGCGCCTTCAGTCGTATTCCAAACCTACTCGAGTCAGTAGTCGGAAGAAATAGTGAAGGACGTCAGTAATACCACCTAAATATGCAGGCTGGAAGTGTGTCTACCACACCCTTGCTTGATTCCTGCGGGTCAAAACGTTCGAAATGTGTTGTTATAGCAATACATAAGGCGCGCCAGAGTTGGTTTTGTCTGATAAGGGTAATATTTCAAGCATCATAAACACTCCAGCATTCATCTCACCCTTTTTACAAGTGAGAAGACTTGTGCTCTTTCATTCTATCAAGTCATTTATCTTGCCTTACTTAACATGACTGTGGAACTTACTAGTCTAGCCAACGGCTTCTCCTGCTACACTACATGTACAAGCAAGGATGAAGCAAGCTTCATCTACAAGGAGATCTACGAAGACCAATGCTATGAAGGTACTGAGCTGCCAGAGTCTCCGTTTATCATCGACGCTGGGGCCAACATTGGCCTGTTTTCTCTCTACATGAAGGGAAAATACCCCTCGGCCACAATTCTTGCATTTGAGCCTGCGCCCGAGACATACGACGTCCTGGGTCGAAACCTAGAACTACATAACGTGTCAGAGGTCAAGACTTATGCCTACGGTCTAAGCTCAAAAGCGACCACCACGAAACTCACTTACTACCCTAACCTACCTGGAAACTCGACCCTGCGTCCTAAAGAGAAAGTGGAGCTACAGAGTGCGATCGCGGAGCACTTTGGCGAAGCAGCTGCGAAGCACAACTTCGCTGGCGCCCAGGAGATTGATGTCAACCTCCAAAGGTTATCACACTTTCTGGGTAGCCGCGAGGGGCTGGAAAAGATCGACCTGCTCAAGATCGACGTTGAGGGTGCTGAACTGGACGTGTTGCTAGGCGTGGACGACATCCACTGGAATATGACACGTAACGTCGTGCTGGAAACTGCTATTAACTCTGGAGTTAAGCCTGAGATTGAGAAGCTTCTGCGAGACAAAGGCTTCATCGTTAGTAGTGAGGGTGCTTGTTGGGCGCCAACCAATTTCTTCATAATCCGCGCTCGTCGCGATGACTGATCAGGTTTCAATCTTAGGAGTATCCATTATCACAGGCGTTGGCAAAGAACTTGTCTCTTGTCTATGCCCCGCTACAATGAGAACTTTGTCAACTCAATCGTTCTACCAAAGTTACTTTTGCTCATTACATTTCGGCTTCTTCGGCAGCTATCAGATGTCTGAGTGCCAGAGTATATAAGCAGGTGATAGCACAATCGGGGTGCCTCCACTTTTGTTACTTTGACAATGAATAGTCTAAGCCGTTAGCTCCGTCAGTAAGCTCTAACCTAGTCTAGCTTAATATGCTCAAGGTCTAGGGTTTGAGTTCGGCTAGATTGAGGGTGGGTATATGAAAAGTCTGATAACTCTGCTAGACCATACCTTAGAGGGCAGATGAGAGCTTTTGGTTAGCTACCGTTCCGCGGAAAGCTAGGCCCAATTGTGACACCCTGGGCCTAGGGGGTGTATGTCAAAGTACTAGAGTATTTAAGAGGGTGACGGAATAAGAATGGGGGTGCCATATCTTTTGTGACTTCAACACTAGATGGCCTTAACCTAGAAGCATCAATGATTTTAAGCAGGAAATTCATAACCTGACATACATACTAGGATCTGAACTTCCAGTTTAGTTGAATCGCAGACGATTGATCGGCTTTCAAGTTGAGGAAAGATAGTCGAGAAGTGTTATAGATTTACACAAAGACGTGAATGCCAACAAATGTGGTATTGTCAATATAACCAGGTATTTTGGTACGTGTCTGTACTGAGAAATGAGAATGATCCATCATCCGCTCAAAGCTCCTCGCTCACTTCCCTGAGCCTGGTAGCATCGTCCAGATCGGCAAACAAGTCAACGCCCCCATTATTTGCCCGTAGTTATTGGCAGCCGCTGAATTGTACCGTGCAGCCTTGTCCTTCCTTTCCTCCTACGCACTCATCCTCGTTGGCCTTTGTGTCCGTTGGCGAAAACGACGGCCCCTTGGCGTTAGGTAGTTCAGGGTTGCCGCATACGCTTGGGTCAGCCTGACAGAACAAGTTGTTGCCCTGTGAGCAAAAGCCCGAACCAGTCAGACCCATAGCCGAACCCGCTAGTAGGAATGTAGTAAGAACGATCTGGAGTTGCATTTTGTGAGGTAAAAGTAGTGTGTTGATGAGTTTGAAGTGTAATAAATGAAGAATTGTTAAAGCGTAGTTGTACGAGGGGGCTTTAAGTACTTGTAAGACCTTAGATAGTAAGGCTGATATAGAGTGCGATATATATCAGCTTGTAACTGATAATAATAACTAATAATAATTCTGTAACTAGCTAGGAAGAGCCCATGTCTGTATATATACTTTATGCTCAGACTGTATCAACTTTTGAAACTATATTGAATTCTGAAACGCTATAAGTATAGAGATACAGTGCTGGGTGATTAGTCTAGTTACACTATTAAGTGAGGGACCCCCTATCCCGAACACCCCTTCATTTCAAACAACACACACAATTTTCCCCTACAAATCAACAGTAAAATCTCAAATCAGTCAAACAATCTTTATTTATTATAAACATCACTGTTAACATACTGCAGTACTACATAGTACATTAATAAATTCTATCTTTTGGATAATAAAACTTCCATATAAAAGTGTCCATTTTGGCTCTATTCGGTGTTCGGAATGGGGGTGTCCTGACTTAAGGGTCACATAAGGTCTGCCCCGCATTATCTGAGTCTATACATAGGCTGATAGTGACCCCCCCTGGTTAGTCTGTGAATACAGTGCGCGTATGGATCGTGTAGACATAATATATCAGTAGACTGCCTAAAAGAATACCCTGTCTTGCGTGGCAAAACAATATATTCCGAACGCGAACTAATACCACACTGACCCTAACCCCAACCTCAAACAGCCCTAGTCCAGACCAGCACAGTGCAAGGTACTCCAGGGTCAACTAGGGGGGGTCACTGTCAGCTTGTCTGATCACTGTCAGCTGTTAGCCATTAGGTCTTACTGTCGCTTACTCGTAATGACGTTATCCATTTGTGTTTGTCAATTTAGGCAATTCTAATAATTGTCGATCAGATCAGTTGGATATTAGCCGGTTCATCCAACCTAGCGCCAGCTACAGGTTGGATGTTGTCTTCCGTACCCTGTGACGGGAGCTACTGTGTACCATGAGTTCCGTACTTTGAAAAGTTGACCGCAATGCGAAGGTTAAATGAAAGGGGTATAACGTATCTGCTCGAGCTTGGTTTCTTTTAATCGTTTATGTGCGCAGTCCTCTCGAATATGTGGTCTCAGCGCTGAATAACTTGACGGGATCCTGAAGCTGGGCTCACTTGAATTCTTGATCATCAAAGTTCGAGGTACATAACTTCCGGGGAGTATTGGCATCGAGCCGCCGCACCCCCCTCTGCGCTGCGATCCCGCGTCCATGAGAAACATGTGAGAGAATGCCCCGCATTCTCGATCTGAGAGTAAAACGACGACAAGCAGCCCCTCAAAAGCACTCGTAAACGTTCATAGTTTGTTACAGAAACTCTCAAACGAGCGACCTTGTAGTAAAAATGTCTGTTATCAAAGTCGGGATCGTAGGTTATGGCTTTGCTGCCAAAAGCTTCCATATTCCTTTCATCGTCGCAAGCAACGATTACGAGATCATTGCCATCCTGCAAAGAGCGGAGGCGCCGAGCGACCCGTCTTCTGTGCCAGCCGGTTCCCACTGCAAAGTCGACTTCCCCAACATCAGACATTACCGCAATGGAGAGGACTTCTTCGCCGACCCCGACACCCAGCTCATCGTCGTAGCTACCCACACTGACACACATGCATCGTATGCCGAGCAAGCCTTGAAAGCGGGAAAGCATGGTATGAAAGACTCAGTGTTCCGCAAGAGCTGTCTAGCTTCAGTTAGTAAGACCGGCGCTGACGAAACAATAGCCATTGTCGACAAGCCTTTTGCAAGATCGTCCGAGGAGGCAGACCGGGTCATCGAGCTTGCAGACAGCAAGGGCCTAATCCTGACGTGCTTCCAGAATCGCAGATGGGTACTAGAGTTGAAGAAGTTTAGGTTAGAGTCTGGCCGAAAACTGACATGTGTACTAGGATGGCGATTTCCAAACGTTGAGAAAGCTCATCAAGGAGGATGCGCTGGGTGACATTAAAGAAGCCGAGATTCACTACGACTTCGAATCGCCTCCTTGGCTCGCCGGTATGACCAAAAAGGAGTACACCCCTGGAGACGGCATGGCTTTTGGTCTGGGTAGGTGACAATCTCTCGGTGCTACAAGGCGCTAGCTAACCACCGCTCTCGGCGTAGGTACCCACAGCATTGACCAAGCTGTTGTTCTATTTGGCCGTCCGAAATCCGTGACTGGGTTCTTTCGCACACAACGAGGTATAGAAAGCGAGGTCGAGGATTCTTTCACCATTGTGTTGCAGTACGACGGCCCACAGAAAGACCTCCTCGTGACTGTCAAAACCTCAGTCACAACACCCATGGCACAGCAGTTGAAGCACCTTGTCCGGGGAACAAAGGGGTCGTGGTTGAAGGTGACTAATATAACTCCTTCGAGTACACCGAACTTGACTGACCTCGTGTGAGTAGTTCCAACTCAGGAGCACCTGCCCTCAGGAAGAGCATATTGCCGAGGGTCGCAAGCCGCTGGAACCTGGGTTCGGGGAAGAGCCTGCCGAATTGTACGGGACTCTGAGCACTTTCAAGGAATTCGATGGCAAGGTCCAACGTTTTGACAAAGCAACAAACAAGTTCGTCGGCAAGTACCCGTCGATTGTTGGTCGCTGGTTAGGTATCTACGAAAACTTGGCCGACGCCATCAATGGCAAGGCCTCTTTGGAGGTGGAGGCGACACAATCTCGCGATGCGATCAGGATTATTGAGCTGGCTAGAGAGTCACACAATACCGGATCTACAGTTGACTGGAAGTGACGGCACGTACCTGGCATACACTGATGGTGGGTGGGATGAGATTACATGTACACACAGAGCCCGAGAAGTTCCATACTGATCTATTCTAATATTATGTTAACAAATTTCATTTTATGAGTCTTAAGCTATTCCCCACGGGATTTCAGGCAGCTCATCAAATTGCTGCCTTTGGTTCGCTTACCGTGAAAAATAAATATTACTGACGGCTTGTCAAACTGACATGGCCATTCGACTTACATAAGTGACCCTTTGAAATTGTGTCAAACTCTCTACAGCAACTGAAAACCTTTACTGCAACGGAGTATCTGCTACCTTTTCTTCTCATTCAGTGCTGATTGATAATTTCGCAATGCACAACGATTGTATGAGAATGTAACAAAGGTCCATTCTTTTCTGTCTAATGCTATGCTTAAGAAACTGTGGCTGAGTGAACCTCATCCTTTCTCAAAACACGTACATTGCCTGGAATCATATGTATCGATAGGAACTAAGAATTCGGCTGTTTTGGAAATGCTCCTTGTGTGCTGGGTAATGAACAACATTAGGATGTTAAGGACCACTTGGACAGGGACTGTAAGCTTTGCATGATTGATATAAAACGTCGACTTATTCGCTTGTCTATTTGACTGTAGTAAGAGTCCAGCCAAATCAACTTGAACATCTAAAACCACAACATGCTGCACCGTCTATTTGCATCCAGAGGCCAACCTCCCCAGCGAGAGCTCGTAACGTATTCGAGCTCGGCTGATCTGGCTTCTCCAATAATCAATGCAGGTGAGCCTTCATTTCCCAATACTCGAGATGACTTTAGCAGAGGAAATATCACTTCATTTCCCGAACCGACTCGCCGCATCAACATCGACGCAGTAAGTGAAGACATAGGAGACATGAGACTGGGCTCAATGTACACTGCGCAAGCTTGCACAAAGGAGTGTACAAGTGCATCCTCTCAACATGAAACCGGCTTGAACAAAGGAAACAAAGGGGCAAACTCCCTGTCGTTGAAATTCGCCTCCTCTAATGCAAATCAACTGCCGCAACCAGGCAAGCAGAATCTGAATGAACCTGCAGATGTGCCGGCAGTGGTTCGAATGCAGAGGGAACTAGCCAAATCCAATTTGGAAATTGATCAAGCGAACGGTCTGATCCAACAGCTTGTGTCAGAGCTTCATGGTCAGCAGACCGAACTCAAGATCATGGTTGACAAGGTACAGTTAAGACAAGAGTTCGTGCTCGATCTTTTGAACGACATCGCCGCGATGGCAAAAACCCACCCCGAGAACCAAAATGTCGAGATTCAACGTGGGAGGACTGTCATAGCCGAGTGGGACCGTATTAAATGTGTGAACGATCGCTCGCACGAGATTGGGAGTTTGGTAGACATGGCGAATGAGAGAGATGGTCGCTGATGACCGGAAGGCATTGCGAAATATTGCAACGAGACAGTAGAAACAACTTCGAATTCCTTGATAGACTGGATTTAGGCCAATGGAAAGGAAATACTTTGCCAGAGACCGAACACTCAGTTGCATGACACAGTTGTAAGACATATTGGGACTGGTAAAACGACTCAACAGCTCAATTTATACAGTTTTGGGAAGTAGGTATTCTATTCGCGAGATTACGCTGCTTGAAGCATGGCAAGAACACCTGCCCAAGTCTCACGGACAGTGGGCTGAATCTGACTAGCAGGTAAGGAAAAGCCATAGGTACCCCTGTCCCTGAGCTCAAGGGTGTAGGTGTACTTGGATTTAGCAACGCCGTGGATGTAGTCGGTACTGTCGCCAGTCGTAGCGTACAACGCACGGCAGGCATTCCCAATTGTGTAGCTAGTTCCAGAAACGCCGCGGATGCCTGTGGCACCGCGCTGAGCCAGGGCCCTCAGGGCAGCATCGTCAGGAGCGACATAGTTGCAGTCATATCCGAATGCTATTGGAATGTGTGTTAGCGCAAGGGTTACTCAAGAAAAAATCTTATGCATCCCTAGAAGTGGCAAGAAAAGTGCAATCAAAGGCCTGTACTTACGCCACAGGATGTACTGGCCGTAGGAGTGGATGTCGAGGTACAGCGTGATGCCCTTTGCCGCGGACAGTGAGTCAATCTGGGCCTTCAGGCCCCTAATCTCCGGCGCGTCACCCCCAGCGGCGCCCTTGTAGGTCTCAGAGCAAGGGCTTGTTGAAGCACCTCCAGTAAGTTCCCATTTGTACGGCCAATTGCGGTTCGGATCACGGCCAACGCAAGAGCTGCCGGTGTTGGTCTGACGGTTCTTCCGCCACAAACGATCAGTGGTCTGTGTGTAGACAAAACCTTGGATAGAGATTAGCCGCGATGTCAACGACTCGAAACTCACGAGTTTAGAACATACCGTCAGGGTTGGATACAGGAGTGATGTAGAAGTCGAACTTGTCCACAACGGCCTTGATGGCAGAATCGGACGCGTACTTTGTCAAGAGCTGGTAGGCCAAGTACTCGGTGGTCTGTTCGGGTACATCAGCTTAGTCTTTTCTCTCATAAAAACAGAGTCGGCCCTGAGGCTTAACCTTACCATCGTGCTGATCCACTCGCGAGCGTGAACTGTACCGTGAAGAACAACGGCTGGCTTGGAGCCCTTGCCTCCGCTGCCCCAAATGTGAATGCCGGTCAAAGCACGTCCCTGAAACGAAGAGCCGGTGGTGACGATTTCAGACTGGCCAGGAAAGCTGCTCTGAAGGTCTCTGAGGAAGGTCAAGTGGTCGGCGTAGCTGTGATAAGCTGTGAACCAAGATTCGCTGGGTACTGAGTTTCGCCATAAGCAAGGGTTATACTCAATATTCACGGGAGAATCTTACCAGCATAGACGGCCGATACTTCCTCCTCAGCGAAGGCAGCACCGATATCCTCCACAAGAACGGTAGTGTTGGCAAGTTGGCTGATGGCATCGAGGTTTTCGGGAGAGACAACAACGTCGAGCTTGTCCTTGGAGCCGGGGTTCAAGACGGTGGCAGCCAGCTCGTTGATCTGCTCCGCGACGTCCGCTGCGCCCTCGGGGAGAGTGACCCGAAGACCTTTGAAGCCATTGTAGTCAACCTTGGTTGACCTAGGGACAGTTGCACTGAGCGCCAAGGGCACAAGGGCGACAGCTGAGACGATCGAAGCCCTCATGGTGAGCTGAAGCGTGAGTAGAATTGACGAGATGCTTAGCAGCGAGAAGCAAACAAGGCTTGGCGAAGGACGCACAGCTGAGATGCCTCCATTTTATACGCACTCGAGGAAGGGAAAGGGGAAGAGGCAGGCTGCCCGCTCGTCACCGGCCGAGATCCGTAGCACAAATATCCATGGTAGCAACCCGGGAACGATAGGCAAAAAGGGGTAGGTGATATCCTCGCTGGGGAAGGACAGGAAGAGTCGGCGTAACATTGAGTGTTGCCAAGGCGGATGATGTCGTTGCTTGGCGGTGCGCCTTGCCAGAACAGGAAGTTCAAGAGGCTCTTTTCTCGGCGGTGAACGGGGGATTAGGTAGGTGAAAGTGCACATTGTGGCTGCCCTCAAATGGCGTCGAGTAAGAAACGATAATGAGGGGGAAAGTCGCATCATGACCGTTCAAGAGTGGGAGGTTGTTATTACTTTCCACTTGACTGCTGTTGTTTCTCAAATATGCAAGAGTGGTGGCACCTCCTAAACAAGACAGGCAGTGCATATGCCCCCAATCCAATAGTAATGTGGCCCTTTATAGAATCTCATAACTTTGTGGTTTTATGCACCTAGAATTAAATCATACGACCTCCTACGTTGTACTTGTAACCGGTACATGTTCAATCGAGACTATAGAAGCTTGGATGAACCTGATTAAGTCATATTATCTGCCTACATTCCGTCATCTTCCCAAAGAGGTTCTCACTTTCTCACAAGTACCTGAGCCGCCGAGCCAGAATCAGAGAGAGGAAAGCAAAGACGACAATGCTGGCCAGGATCCCAAAAAAAGGGATCAGGTTATCATCGTCCTTCCAGGGCACTTTGACGTTCATCCCGAAGAGTCCGCATACGATGTTCAGAGGTACAATGACGGTCGCGATAACCGTCACCCTGCTGAGTGACTCGTTGGTCTGATTGCCCATGCTAATGTTGTCAATCGAGAGTTGCGCCAGGTAGTTGCTGTGAGACCGCGAGAGCATAGTGTCGAAGTGCACCAGACTGTTCATCATCGTGACGGTGTGATCTTGGATGTCGCCAAGATACAGGGCAATGTCCATATGTGGCGTTACTTCATAGTCTTCGGTGCACCTCTTGGTGAAGGCACGGAGAACATCCGTCTTGCCCCCGAGCAAGCGCATAAGACTCATGACGTGCTTTCGAGTGTAGCCAATCTTGCGGAGAAACGCTTGGTTGTCCTCGACGCGCGTGATGAAAACCTGGTCCTCGATCGCGTCTGCCTCATGTTCAATATCGTTGATGGACGGGCCAAATGAATCCACAATATCGTCGCTTTATCCCGGTTAGTCAAGTGCCCATCGTGTTGTCGGGTGCCATCCGAGGAGCTATCCTAGCAGCCGATTTCAACTTACATCAGGGCATAGCAGATCCAGTCGCTGCTCAGGGATACATGCTCTTTCAATTGGGAGATTCGGTACCGAACCCTTGATGAATGGAGATTCGGAGTGAAACTGAAGCTGATGATACCCTCTTTGAAAACAACAGCATAAACGTTGAAGGGCTGGTAATCGGTTTCACCGTCTTCCTCGGCTGCAATGAACGACCTGAAGCAAGCAAAATAGTACGTCGGAAATAGCTCAATCTTTTCGCGACTTTCCTTGTGAATGATATCCTCGATGGTGAGAGGGTGGATGCCGAATGCCTTGCAGATTGTCCAGACTTCGATGCCTGTTGGGTTGTTCATGTTGAGCCACCAAGCGCCATCAGCCTCCCCTTCAGGTAGGTCAAAGAGAGACCCGATGTTCTCGCCCGGTAGGACGAGGTCCCCAAATTCGGCAGCATGAATGGTCGACTCCAACGTAGAGGAAAAGAAGTTGAAACGACTTTGTTCCCCCTGGTTTGCAGGCTTGGGTTGGCCACTGGTCGCAGTACCTTTTTTTTCCGAGACGGAGGCTGGCCGAGACGCCATGTCGATGTAGTCCCCGTCAGACGTGAACACGGGGGCGGCCGGCGGGATGGCACTATCGGGAAGGTTATTGAAGTCGGGATTGCTCAACTCGTCACGGTCCTCCGCGTTGATCAAGGTCTCCAAACACTCAAAGTCGATAACGAGCCCATCCTTTGAGTTTGCGCGCTTGTTCCTATCCACCATAAAGACGGTCGTAGTGAAACCCTCCGGAGGACTTTCGGCATCTCGACCGTAAGACTTTCCATGACCACTCTGCAGGCCAAGGCCAATATGCTTCTTGTAGTCGATCCCTTCTGTCTCGCCGCCCAAGTCGCCCACCTGTCTGCGGCTCGCTTTCGGATCGTGTATATCGACGTCTTGGCCGCGTCGCCTTGCATTGGCAAAGGCCTTAACCGAATTAGGAGGCGACACAGTCCGACGGGAAGATCCATATGTAGGATGCCGGCTCAGTGGTGGCATCACAGGCGATTCGAAGCTGACCATATTCGCAAAGTCGCGGACAGGACCTCGTTCGGGATCTCTTCCACGAGCGCCGGCGGGTTCCATGTTTCGGGTGGACATGGTGGGGGACAATCGCGATGGATCGTTTGGACCCTCGAGATGTCGGCCATCCGTGTGGCGCGCCATTATGATCGAGGTGTCGGTCGCAATGGAGGTATCTATATTCTATGCAGATAAGGCGTGTTCATCGTAGTAACCGTTGGAAAAGCTCGTGGTGCCCCGCGGGAATGGATCTTAGTGACCCGCGGGAAAAGCTCGTAGGTGTTCGTCGTTCAAGGTTCGCGCGAGTGGTGTGCTCGTGGATGTTGGTCTTTGGTATGCGTGCCATAGCCTGGCAAACCCTTCTCAGAGTCCTTCGATGTGCAAACCGTTACCATTCCAATTGTTCAAGGCGAAACCCGCGATGAGATGCGGCGATGATTCTGATGGTGTTTCGGAGCTAGGGTACCGGCAGTGAAAACGGGCAACGGCTGCAGTTGCTGGATGATAATGGTAAAGTCGACTCGGGGATGTAACATTACGGGTTTGTGGGCATGATCAAGCTTTTGTGAGTGCAGGGGCAACGACATAGGCTAACGGAGAGTTCACGTCCGTCCAGAAACTATAAAGGCGCAGTATATTTCCGCGCCGTCGCCACCACAGCCTCAGGAGGGCGGAGCCTGACCAAACTTTCTGTATGTGTGTGTGTGTGTGTGTGTGTGTGTGTGTGTGTGTGTCTGCCCAACATTCCATCGCGGTGCGAGTCTTGTTGGAACTAGCTCGGTTCCGAAGCCATCAACTCTCGACAATATCGCCTCGCGGGGCAACAGCACGCTTGTCTTGGGATGGAATGAACGGATGGAGCCTCATATCCGTAAAGATTACGTCGCGAAAACCTTGACCCCAAGTCGTCAATGCATTGTGAAAGTCATCCCATCTCCTGGCTAGGATCACCACGCGACAGCTCCGACTTTTCGGATCGAGATCAGAAACAGCCATCAAATGCCTCATACTGCGTAGACTCGGTAGGGGGACGCTGTTGGTTACAAAAGCACCCCTATCTGTCGCGTCGCACGCTCGTGATCACTTTAGAAGCATGTGGTCTGAGCTGGCACCTGGGCCTGACGCAACAGCGAGCGGTCAGTGGTAGTGGCTATGGAATGGAGCTAAGTACTAGCCTCCATTGTTCATCGTTTAGAAGAGGGCGCTGACATGCGACCGATCATGCAGGAAAGACGACGATTGTGTTTAGTACACCACCCGGCTCACCGCTGCCCCGGGAACACAAGTCGATTGGCTTCGCCGCTCGGGCATGTTGGTCGAGGCTCTTCACCGAAGAACTTGGGATGGTGGCTGCTATTTTTTTCCAGTTCTTCGAGATGCCACGCGTCGAGTTGGTGTTCTCCACGGCTACTTACAGACCCGAAAACGTTTAGACGAATGAACGCACGCAACCCGCGCGTTGTAGTCATTTCTATAAGGGCGTTTACTCGACTCGTCATTGTGTGCTACCTACTCGGAGGGTGACACGCTTAACCCGAATGACTCACCATAACAAGCCTGAATCTGCTGCAATCGCTAGCCTTCATCACCGCAATACGCCGAATGCTTGACAAGTTCCTCATCGTCTAGCAGTTACTCCATTCCGATGGCGAAAAGGCTCACAATAAGCTCAACACCACAATATCTCTTCATCGGCAACACTACGCAAAGCCTCAAGTTGTTGTTGAAGGCACTCATCAATGGATGCAGTAATTCCAACTAGCCGTCATCACCAACGGCTTGCAGACCAAGGTTGATCTTGTTCAGTGCAGCAGTAACACTGACACGATCATCGCACCAAACCCATCGAGGTCTGGTGAAAGCTTCTTTGAGCCTCGTGTAATCATGCAACCTACATGAGGGCTGTCTGCGCTCGGACGTCTTGTGCAACAGCTCGCCTACTTGTGTGTGGCAAAGGAAGCTGGGCCACTCGCATAGGGGATTATGGTCATAATCATGATGACAAAGCTGCAAATATACCTACGGTGAGGAAAGGGTTCGATTCAGTCCGAACGACTGAGTACCCGTGACTTCGGATGAGAGGTTTTATCGGGCAGCTTGCTGCAGAGACGTAGAGAATGCCTGATTCCATGGTCCTAGACGGTGCCGGCGGTGGGGCCGTATGCTCCGCCGAGTCGTCTATCTCACACTGGAGTTGGAAGCCGAAAAAGCTCCCGAGGTAACCTCAGGAGGGACAAGCTTGAAGAAGACGATGAGCCAAGTAGTTATGGGGTTGCAGATGCCAGACGCGACTCACTGACTCAGTGGTGTCCATCTTTGTCCCCTAGGAAGTGTCCGAAATAGGAAGCAGGGCATCCTGTCAGAGCAAGCGATTGGTAGTTGTCCTAGCTAAGCTTTTAGAGGAATGGCAAATGGTGGGGAAACGAGAATTTGCCAACTAACAAGACAGGACGATGACATGTTCGCATCATGGTTTGAAATTTATATAGAACCAGCTGAGAAAGATTTTGACTGTTATGTTCAATCTTTGTTCCGTTCAATCGCAGTCAGAAGCTCCGGCAACTGAATGTAAACAGCAAAATCTGATATTCATCACAAAACTTTCGTATCAATATCCAGCAGTTTTATGAAATATTCTCTGATGTACAGGATGAAATTACCCTCATTTACAACGAGAAATCCTTGAGCCCTTGAGTGGTACCATCAATGCCAAGTTCCTCCTTCTCATCGTCGCTCAGCAGGCCCAGAGCCTCACGGCGTGTGGGCGCGTCGGGTTGAAAGAACGGCTTCTCCGCCAAGGACGCCACGCGCGTCCCGTGGCGTGGGTGGTTTCCCTCGTAGTCCCAGCTGGCGTTATGGATCGTGATTCTACACCGTGTCAGTGGAAAAATGCATTGCAGAGATCATTTTGCGAATGAACACGGACCTGTTGTCCCAAAGGGCACTGGTGTTGGGGGTCCACTTGAACCGAACCTGGACATCAACGCTCCGCTCGTAGACGTCAAACAGGTAGTTGAGGATTACGTCACTCTCCGCCTTGTCGAAGCCAATGATCTTGGTCGTGAAGAGACGGTTCACGTAAAGGGACTTCCAGCCGGTGGCGGGGTGTACGCGGACAAGAGGGTGAGCTCGCTCGATATGCTTGGGGCCATCTTCGGGGGCATTCCTTTCGAGGTAGGTGTGAGCAGACCTATAGATGGCGTACTTGCCATCAATGATCTTGCGGAAGCTGGGAGATAGCTTCTCATAAGCTGAGTAGCCGCTGGCCCATAGGGTGTCGCCGCCAACGGGCGGGACCGTATCGTTGTGTAAGTGAGTGATGCCGGGAGGCTGTCTCTCATGGACCAGATCGCTGTGCCACCTCGACGCACCGCCCGGGTTACGGAAGTTGGCCTTCCTCTCGGTGGCCATTAAGGCGGGCCAGATGACCGAGACGCCGAGCACACCAGGGACTTGGGGGCCTTGGGGCTGTTTCTTCCATCAGATACCCAACTCCTGACGCGGAGGAGATTCAGACTGTACGACTTACGTGAACCTCGACTTCTCCGAAGTAGCCACCCAGTTCCTTCTGTTGCTGGGGAGAAAGATCCTGGTCTCTGAAAAAAACGACGCTGCGCTCGGCGATCAAAAGTGCAAGCTCATCCTTCTGCTCCGCAGTGAGGTTCTTAAGTTGCACACCCTCAATCTCCGTTCCAATGTGAGCCGTTAGGTCAGTGACCTTTGTCGCTGCGCCGAACAGGTTCTTCTTGGACTTGTCTGCCCTAGAGCCGGCGTCGACGTACTCCCGCTCCTTATCACGGATGTTGTATGCATCGTCAAGAAACAGGGGTCGCGAGGGACGGTAGGGGTATCCATTGGATAAATCAACCCCGGCCTTCTCCAGTCTCGTCTTTGTGCTCTCAGGAAGCCCGAGGGTATCCTTTTGCGGCTCCGCCACGTCCGTGATGGATGCATCAATAGGGGCAGGAACCATGGTTATTAGTCTAAACGAGGATATTGCTGAGGGAGATCGGATACAACCCAATAATCGCGAACAAGCTTACCACTTCTGATGAGTTCTGAGTCAGGCCAGAGAAGGTTACAGGCAGTTCTGTCCCGTCCTAATATACATTTCATCCAATTTGACTTTGTGGTTATCATCCAATCACATAAAATTCGTCAATCTGATCATTGACCAAAGAACACGATGATTACCAATAATCGCGGGGTCAAACCGCTCATCAAGACCCTTATAAGGGAGTGGCTATGATTTCATATGCATTGAAACTGACGAATCCAAGAACAAAAGCGCAACATCGGACCATCTGGTAGCGAATGTTGAGTTCGGACTCACCAACCAAGCCTCCCAAGATTCAAGCACGCCATTGGTTTCGAGCCACCATTCGGTTCCAATTGGTCTCTAGACAAACATGATGGAGGGGTTACTCGGCCGGCCGTTGGACCGCTGCTTGCTTTCGCCCGCTGGCCCCGGGCACGGATCTGGGGTCGTCGGCCATCACGACTTACGAGTGGGGGTTGCGCGATACAAGGGCCCGATTGTGTGCTAGACAACCAACTCATAGCCCAATTCCCTTTGAGAGATCATCGCCGCAATTGAGCATTCTGTAAGCTAGAGCAGTGCCGATGGAGGCATCGCTGAGGGGAAATGAGAGCCTGCAGACATCCTACCTCCGACTTCCCCTCTTCAGGTGCCCAGATATGCTGCCTAGAGCTATCCTGCCCGGAAGCAACCGGTCACACAGCCGTCATGGATCGCCAAGCTGTTGAGGCCTGTCCAACTCTGGCCAAAAATACAATCTATACTTGGCCTATGTGCCTGGTGCTTTGATCAATTCCATTGACACAAGCTCTCACCCAGAGTACTTGGCGTGACTTAGTTATTGGCTTTAAACCGGGCTGAAGAGCCGCACGATGCTGAGCAGGTTTCGGGGCTAAATACTGCTTGGGAAAACTGTCGTCGGATGTTGTCCGCTTGGACGGCAACAGACGCGTGCTTGTAACCCCAGCACGCAATTGTATCCAGAAACATCGTCAGCGATCTGGCCAGCTTTTTACCCTATTGTCTCTACTAGAAGTCCGATTTCCGCCGATGGAAACTGGACATCAATGGAGAAAGGAAATATGCAGCAGGTTATATAAAGCCATATGAGTACTGTCATGGTACTCCAGTTTCTCTTATACGAACTTAGAGCGCCTTCATACGACTGCTCGTTCAGGATTAGATAATCCTGAGTCTTCACATCGGTCGTTCGAAATGGGAACCCCCGAGATCGAAAAGATCACGCCAAGCGATTCGCCCCGGAGCAAGTCGCCAACTTCCATCAGGGTGAAGGAGACGCTACCAACCGTGACCGAGGTCGTGCAAGAGCAGCCAAGGCTTACATGGAGATCATATGTCTGGGACACGTTGGACAAGTCCCCAGAAGAACGCAGGTTCATGTTCAAGCTAGATGCCGTCATACTGACTTTTGCAAGCTTGGGTTACTTTATCAAGTAGGCTATATCAATCAAACCCCTGATGAGCAGGACGCTGATGATCGACAAGGAACCTTGACCAGATCAACATCAACAATGCCTTCGTATCCGGCATGAAGGAAGACATGCAGCTCTTCGGCAACGAACTGAATTATATGCAAGCCTGTTGGACCGTCGGATACGTTATTGGAGAAATCCCCAGGTGACCGCGGTCTCTCAACAAGCTCATGAGACGGCTATGCTGACACTTGGATGTAGCAACATCCTTCTCACCCGCATCCGACCTTCGATCTGGATACCTGCATGCGAATGCACTTGGGCTGTGCTCACCATCTTGATGATTAAGTGCACCAACGTGAACCAACTATACGTCCTTCGGTTCTTCATCGGTCTCGCCGAGAGCACATTCTACCCCGGTATGCAGTACATCATCGGGTGCTGGTACCGGAAGGACGAGCTCGCCAAGCGATCGTGCATCTTCCACTCCAGCGGCTCTATCGGGTCTATGTTCTCCGGCTACCTCATGGCGGCCGTCTATAACCTCGACGGGGTACACGGATGGAAGGGCTGGCAATGGCTTTTCGTTGTAGACACCATCATCTCCCTGCCGATTGCGATTGCGGGATTCTTCTTCCTCCCCGACGTACCTGAAATCACCAAGGCGTGGTGGCTGAACAAAGACGACATTGCGCTCGCGCAAAAGCGCATGCAGCTCGAGGGGCGCGTCAACCGACAACCGTACACGAAATCCAAGATCAAGAAGATCTTTACGAGCTGGCACATCTGGGCGCTGACGCTGCTCTACATTTTCTTCAACAACGGCTGCGGCCTCGCGGGCCAGCCCGTGTTCCAGATCTGGCTCAAGGGCCAGGGCTACAGCGTCAAGGACTACAACACCTACCCGACGATCACGTCCGCCATCACCGTGGTGACGACATGGATCTACGCGTGGTCCTCTGACTCCGTGTTCAAGGGAGAGAGGTGGCCCCCGATTGTCTTCTCCGGCGCCCTGAGCGTCGTCATCTACTCGAGCTTGGCGGCGTGGAATATTCCCGACGCGTGGAAATGGGGATGCTTCCTGCTCTCCGGGTTCGGCGGCGGAATCAGCGGGCTGACGTTCGCCTGGGCCCATGAAATTTGCAAGGACGACAACGAGGAGCGAGCTCTCGTGACTGGCTCGATGAACCAGATGGCCTAAGTCAAAGCACCCACTTTTCGGTCACCCCTGCATTTCGGTCACCCGAAAATCGCGCCCAGCCACCCTATTTTCTAGATACCCTCCAACTTC
>JASUDE010000407.1:0-35441 GCA_034509685.1 Colletotrichum cereale | reverse complement strand
AAGGGTGGCTGGAGTAAGTCATAGCCCCCCCCCCCCCCCGGTCATGTCACGTATTCCTACACAATAGAAACGAGATATAGTTTCTAGCCCTTTCTTTACAGCTAAAAGTCACTATTTCTTTTGCCCTCTGTCGCACAGTCACTCTTCATGGGGGGAAATGACATAAGGAAACGGCTTAGGTTTCTGTGTGCGATACTACCTTGTCCGAACCGTAGAAATACGCATCCCACAAGGTGGATCGGACTGGAGCGGCCGGAACAATGGTCCTTCCGGCCCTGCCAGAAAGCTCACGGGACTGGCTTTTTTGTTGTTGTTGTTGTTGTATTTAACGCCGGCGTATTCCTGAAAAGGACAAAAGGCGCCTAGCGCAGCTAACTACATACAGTAACTAAATAATATATTTCTATTTACCTATTAAATATCTGTTTACTATTCTCTTACCTCTATAAGTATATATTACCACCTAAGGTTTAACTAGAATCGTTCTATACCTTTTAGTACCTAAGGCTTTATTAGCTTTAAGCTATATAGTATCCCCTAGTAGTTCTATGTTACGTAGCACTACTAGGGGTTTTTATATATTTAGTAGTATAGTACTAATAGTATATCTATATCGTCTTAAGGTAGTTCCTTATTAGATATCTATATACTATATAAGTTATATAGTATAAAAGAGTATAGAGGTTATAGATATAAAGGAAAAATAAAGGTATATATATAAGTGTTTATAAGGGTAGTAGGTTAAGCTACGTAAGGATACTATTATCTAAGTAGGCTTAGGCTAGTTACTTAGGTAGTAGACCCTCTAGAGGGATACGCTAGAGTGATCCTACCTATAATAAAGCCTATCCCTTTATAACTCTATTAGCCTTAGTAAGTTATATTAGCAGCTAAGGCTGCTATACGTTTAGGGTTAGTATTATTACTATAGTAGTACTAAGTAATACGTTAGGTATATACTTTTGCTTTAGGTAGATCTTTATAAAGAAGCTATAGTTACTTAGAATACTAGTAAATATACTAAAATCCTCTATTATATATTATTTAAAGTACTCTTATCTATTACCTAGTAGTAATATATATCTAATCTTTTAGCACTATAGTAGGTACCTAAAGGTCTTTTAGTTACTATAGGAGTAGTACTTATAAGCGTCTTTATAGTTAAACCTTTTGTAATACTTTATAAAGTTACTATACTTTAACCTTACTATAACTAACCTATATATATCTTCTCTTACTAGTAATCTAAGCTCTTTAGTTAGCTTTAGGCTGACGCTTAGCTTAAGGAATTTATATTTAGCTAGCTTATTCTCTATCTACTATACTATAAAGTCCTCTTATTATTATTATTATATCTATTATCTAACGTAGCTATACGTTAGTATCTATATATATAGATTAGCTAGCTTTATTACTACCTCTTCTTTAGCTAACTTATCTATAGGTTTGTTACTATTAACGTCTTTATGCCTTAACACCTATCTTACGTTAACCTTCTCCCTATAGGTCTTAGCTACGTTAATAAAGTTAAGAAAGGCTTCTTATAATAATTTAGTTAGTGCCTTATTAATACCTTTTATAACTACTATATTATTTAGGTAGATTATAATCTCTTTTATACCTGTAGTGTTATATTAAAGTGCTTTTTATAGTCTAGCCCTAGCGCCTTTAATTTCTATATTATAGACTTCTCTCTTAGGGAGGCGTCTTCTACCTTAGTGTATAAGTTCTATACCCCTAAAGATAGCGTATCTATATTTTATATTATCTTTAGAAGTCTATAACCTATCTAAATATACTATTAGGTGTAATAGCCTAAAGCTTTATATCTATTTATTATATTTTTTAGTAGCTTTATTTTTCCCCTATCTATTTACTTTATATATAGATAGTATGTAGTATATCTTACTTTAGAACTTTAGCCTTAGGAAGTTTAGCGTCTTTATAGTAGCTAAGGTAAGTACCATAGGTTATACTATACCCCTTTTTTAGTTAATCTTAGGGTGTGTTTAGATTTAGGTTACTAGTAGGTGTTAGCTATTAAGAGTACTAAGTTATAAGCTGTGCTTCTGTTATGTTATTATAAGTAGTAAGTCTATAGGGGGGGTACTAAATTCCTTTATTAGGATAGCTATTAGTATTATTCTCTATACTAAAAGGCACCCTTATATTACTATATTAAGTGTTAGCTATACTTAGCCTATTAGTCCTACTAGACTATAGCTAACTTTCTATAGCCTTTACCTTAGCCTTTACTTACTCCTATATTATAAAGCCTTTAGGTACTAAACCTCTCCTATATAAAGGGCCTTTAAGATAACTATTAAGTGTAGTGCCTTCTATATACTATAGGGAGGGGCGCCCCTATAGACCTTATTTAGGCTGCGTATATAGCCTACTATTACTTTAGTAGTAGCTGCCTATTATTTAATATATACTTAGAATTTTAGCTTTAGGTTTAGATAGACGCCTAGCTACTATATTATATCTCTTAGGGTTACCGTTTACCCCCTATACTTAACTGTTAGGCTAGTTAGTATCTATAACTATGTAAAGTAAATAACCTTAGTTTTATCCTTATTAAAGAGGATGTTATTCTCTATCCCCTATATAGTAGTGTTATTTAGGATAGCCTAGGCTTTATCTCTACTTTCTTCCTCTATATCCCTAATATAAAGGATTATATAGTTATCTATATAGCTAAACCTAAAGCGTTTTAGTCTAAACTAGTGTAGTATCTCTATATAGTAGAGGTAAAGTATTAGTAAGGCTAGTAAGCCCTATAGTAGTCTATAATATAGTAGTACTAGGTCTATTATATACCCTTTAAATTAAATCCTTACTTAGCGCCTTATTATAAAGGCCTAGGCCTAGTTAACTATATATATTAGCTAGCCTTATTCCTAGAGTGTTTTTATTAGCCTACTACTATTTACTATATTAAACGCCCCTTAGACGTCTATTATAACTAATATATAGTACTTCCTATTGTCTAGTGTAGCCTTAACGTTATATGCTAGTATAGCTACTATATCTATAGCTAATCTCTTAGGTAGTGCTTTTATAACTTATAGGTGTAGGATCTTATATTTAATATATTTCCTAGCTACCCTCCTTACTACTAGCCTTTTAAGTCTCTTACTTATAGTTAAGAGGAGTAATATAAGGCGTTAGCCTTTTAGAGTGCTAATATCCCTATTTGGTTTTAGAATTATAACTATCTTTATATCTCTAAAAGGGAGTAAGTAGTAGCTAATCTCTAGGTATCTTTAGTAGAGGGTCTTAGTGTATTTACCTATTACTAGCTAGGCTATTTATAGTATTAGAACTATAATACTATCTACTCCTAAGGTTATGTTTTTAGTATTTAGTAGTACTAATTTAGCTTCTTCTGCTAGGACTACTAGGTCTTAGGGGATATACCTCCTTAGTACTATAAGGGTGTATAGGTTAATATCTATATCTGTGTTAAATCGTTTAAGTAGTCTCTTATAGAAGACCTTTACCTTCTTAGTAGGGGTAGTAACTATATCCTTACTATCTTATAAAGGGGGTAACTATAGTTATAATGTTAGCTTATACTAACCTATAACCTTATAGAGGTCCTTATCTATACTTATTATATTAATTTATTACTTTTACTATACTACTTTTACTTTTTAAATAACCTTATAGAATTATTTAGCTACCTCCTATATAACTTCGTCTAGGTTATTTTATCTTTAGGCCTTATAGTATACTTTCTTTACTTTTTAGTAGTCTTTAGTCTACTAAGCTGCTAACCTCCCTTTAACCTACTAGGTCTCTACTATTACTACTACGCTTTAGAGTAGGTCTATTAAAGCTAACGCTGCCTAGTCTAAGTCTATAGTATCCTCTATACTATCTAATAACACCTATATTATCTTCTATACCTCCTTACTAAAGGCTTTAACCTATACTAGCGTGTTAACGCCTATTTAGGTAGCGCCCTTTAGTATAAGACTAATAATAACTAGTATAGTTATTAGTAGGGTGTTATAATCTAACCCTATATATAGGTGTTTAGTAATTAGTATAGTAGTAAGTAGGATATTTAAGAAAGCTAGGTCTAAGGTGTTTCTACCTAAGTGTGTTAGGACTTCTAGCTAACTAATTAAGGTAAGTTAGTAGGCGTTAATTTATTCTATTAGTTTAGCTACTCCTTAGTTAGGGCTGATCCCTAGTTACTATATAGAGTAATATATATTAAAGTCCCCTATAATTAGAGTATTAGGCTTTAGGGCTTAGGACTTTAGTATATTAAGAACTCTCTATATTTATAGCTTTTAGTAGATATTAAGATAGTAGTAGTTATATAGGGTGATTTCTATAGTATCTTATATAGGTATATAGGTAATATTAAATGTTATTATAAAGGTGTGTGTTTATTTAATATAGGTAAGGACCTTTAGTCTAGTGTTTATATCCTTTTACGTTATAATTAAGGAGTAGATATTATAGTTAGGGTGTATCTTTATAATAGGTTAGCTATCTATAGTATACTAGGGTTTTTAAATAAGTACTATATTAGCCTTCTTATATTTAGTAAAGCTAAAGGTAATATTATACGTTAGTCTTAATCTTGTAGTATTAACCTATAGAATCTTAAGTTATTCTGTTATAGAGTAGGTAATAAGGGAAGGGAAGTGCCTAGTTAGATAGGTAGGGGTGTAGTACTACCTTTAGAGATATTAATATTGTCTATATCCTTATTTATTCTATTAAAGGCCTTAATCTCTTATATATACCTAATTAATACTTCCTACTATATTTATATCTCTAGGCCTAGGCTGCTGTTTAGTCTTCTGTCTGCTAGGGGTTTTATTTTAGTTAGTTAGCCTTCTTCTTATACCTTCTCCTATACCTTTTAGAATAGCTACCTACCTTTCTATTATACTAGCTGCCTCTATAACTTTATTAGTTACTAGATTATCTTACCCTCCTTCTTAGGCCTAAGTAGGTAATCTTTATATATACTAGTATATAGTCCTTTATAGTTACTATACTATCTTAAGAGTGTGTATTATTAGGTACTATGTTTAGCTTTTAGTTTTCTATATATCTTATATAGCTATTGTTAGGTATAAGGCTAGGTTTTATACTAGTTAAAGCAGACTATATATTATTTAGGTTTAAACCTATCCTTTAGCTTCTAAGATAGGGGGCTATCTAGTAGTCTAAAGGGTTTAACCTCCTTTTAGAGGGTAACTATCTATATCTATAGTTCTTTTCCTTAGGTTTCCTTAGTGATATAGTATTAGGCTAGAGTCTTACTTATAACAGCCTAGATCTTAGTCTTAATTAACTTTAGTGTTACCTCTATAGGGTATCTCTAGAGGTTATACGTTATTACTAAGACCCTTTTAACCCTATAGAACGTTTAGGTTTTAAAACTATTAATACTAGTTATACTAAGCTGTTTAGATAACTAAGCGTAGTAATTAAGAATAGCTTATCTTACTCCTTAGCTACATAAGGTAATTATAAAACCGGTTAGAACCTAAGTTATCTTCTTAATCTCTATAACTTATATCTTATAGATTTAAGTAATATCTCTATAGATAGTAGTAGATAGTACCTTTATGTTAGGGATCCTAATAAAGATTTGTTAGGAGTAATTATAATATAGTAGTTATCTTTATATATCTCTTATGCCTTATATAGGTCCTTAACTGCTAGGGCCCTTTTAGCCTAGCGTAGCTTAGTTTTTCTATTAGTATTAGTTTTAATAGGGGGGTTACTAAGCCTTAGTAGGTTGTTATTATTAGTAGTAGTATTAGTAGTTAGCTTTAGCTAGCTAGCCTAAGGTTCTATTTCCTCTAAAGGTATTAATTATAAGGTAGGTATAAAAGTTAATAGGTATAATATAATAGCTATTAGTCTAAAGTTACTATAGGGTCTATTAGACGTTATTAATAAGGGTGTTAGCTATAATTTAATAGCTGTTATTTATAGCTATAATCTCGCTTAGGTTATCCTCTAGGTACTAACTTAGTGTTATTAGCCTATACGCTAACGTATTAATACTGCGGTTTCTAGCGGTTAGCTTTACAGCTAGTAGGTAAGGTGCCTATAGTAGTAATAATAAGAGGACCTCTAAGTATCTCTTACGTTTAGTAGGGGAACCTTTGTATCTAACTATTAGGCTTAATATAGAGAGAATAGTAGTTACTAGCAGGCGTAGTGGCAGCAGCAGCGTTACTACTCTGGCCGGCCTATCAGGCGCTAGCATTTTTGTTAGGGTGGTTGGTGCGTAGAATTAGTGTTAAGGATTTTGGTGTAGTGCACGCACACGCGCTAACAGCGCGTGTGATAAAGAATATTTAGAAGGGAAGGTTGTCACGGGACTGGCGTTGCCGGTGGAGGCATCGCGACACCCTCCGACACGACGGCGGATGCTGTGTTGATGCAGTTACATGTTGGCGGGAACCGTCGGATGAGGCAGGAGCCGGGTTCTGGGAAGTCTACCTAGAGAGTACCAAGTAATCAATACCGTGTGTGTCGGCTGCGGACCTACCAGCCCCTAACACTGCCATCGACCTATGCAATATCAGCGTACACGCTTGAGGTTGCCGAGCACTCAGATGCCATACGTCAATGGCAAAAGCAGGCTGAAAATAATAGGGGACTCTATAAGTAAGCGTACACACATACTATCAAAGCGTACAGAGGTCTGGAGTGAACTCTCCAGCTGGATTCGCCTGTAAGCAAGTTTACAGTTGGCGATCGGATGTCGTCCAGCAACTTTATCAGCGCTTCAGGAGATCAGTTGAGCGGCAACGGGAGGGCGACTATAAAATCCGGCGACCTACCTTTCTACAAACATCTGACGAATAATGGAGATCTAGACGCAAACATCAACCTGTCTATATTTTAGTAAACGACCCGACTCAAGTGTCGGCGTCTTGCAGATGCAATCGAAGACGATTTTGGAAACATCTGTACCGTACACGACATGGTATCAGACGACGTCTGTAGATCCATATCTGCTACCGCCTCGGCTCTCACAACAGTGCTAATCATGGCACCCCAGTGCCGTCAACAACAAAGTGGATACAAGTGCGGCATGTGCCTGATGTATGGATATATTGTGCACCAACTCACGCAAGACTGCGGCTGGTCTGCGTCCTTGCTGGACTCCGCTCTCCATCGTCTTTGGATCGCCGTCTTCTCCTCACCTCACAAGCCACCACGATGTTGCCGGCGCAGTTCGACGTAAGCTGGCAACAGCGGCTTCTCTCAGCACTCAACGACTAATGTAGACAATGGCTCTTGGATTACAGCAGATAGCGGACACAATGGGCAGGTCCTCTATGGCACATTTCCTATGTGGCAAAGTGCATTGCGGAACTCGCGCGTAAAGACCGCTACGACGAATCCCAGGCGAGCGTGGGTGGCGCCGTGTAGTACCGACGCGCCCGACAGCTCAGTGTCTCCAAGAGACCATCAACAGCCGCAACAAGTAGCTTCGCAGAAGAGAAAAAATAGAGCGTCCACAAAAGGTTCGAAAGGCTGTTTAATTCATCACGGATGATTTAAAGTACAAACATACCCTGCGGAACGAGTTCATTGTACCTAGGAAGAGCATAATGCATCATATAATATTAACTCCTAGCCCTAAAGATATAAAGATTTACTAATAGAGACGTTAGTAAGGAGTATATAGAAAAGCACGATGGCCCCAGGCGGCTATCGAGATCATCAGCGAACTACCAAGCACAGACACCCAGTCGTCAAGGACCCTCCATCAGCGTCAATACAAGGTATTCAGCTTTGGCTACACGCCTTGCGTCACCTTGATCTTTTTGCTTTATAAAGAGGACATCAGATTTGACCAGTCAGCAGCCTCATCACAAGTCGGCGGGCAAGGACTCGTCTAAACGACCTTAATAATTAGTAGTTTTGGGACATTGACATAACACAGTTTAGGCGGGGGCGACATGGGATCTTGTGGTTTAGGAGGAGAAGGGGGGCGGTATCAAGTTTAGGAACCGCGGCAGTCGGTGTAGGTATCAACTTTGATAGTTCCTTAAACAACTACTTCCTCATCTGAATCAACTTGATGTCTACTGGCCAGCAGTTGAACGGTTTATATTTACCAAAGGAGCAACTCTACGCCGAGGGGGACATACAATGCCGCCATTTCTATGGATGTTAGTATTGCTCGGTAACCCTCGTAGTACCATCCTGTTGTTATAGTGCTGGGCCTTTCGCAGCTCCGTGAAAACAATCGAGGTTTTGTAATATCAAGGCTTCTGGAAGACGCTCGCTGGCTCCGGAGACTTGTAACGTAGAGGTAATGAAAGAACAGCTACATTCAACGCCGTTAGTGCGACAAAAAGACACCTATCATAAGTTGTTCCAGCTCGTGAACTCAATGGCAGGTACTTGCGAGGCTTATATCTAGGCTGACTTCACATGATCTGATGGAGAGTATAATCATAACATTCCACATGGATATAGAGTCAACTGAGTCCATGAATATTGCTGCACTCTCCTAGCTAAACATGGACCACTGCTGCAAAACTTTACTCCTCAAGGCAAGGGATCATAAATGCGTGCTGAGGCTCAGGAATTCCAGGAACCACTTCGGAAGAAATTTGACTTTAGTCTTGATGCAAGCTATCAACTCAGCATCGGCAACGCGGCGGGTGTCTTCCAGACGCTATTATCCCGTTAAAGAACTATGCCAAGAAAACTTGCCTGTAGTAGGAGCGCATTTCTTGGGGATCCAGAGGCGGCTGTGGCGCCCTCGGCATCAGCGATGAGGTCAGCAGATCTGCGTTCCGCAGGACATGTAGGCCGCAGTCGAAACAGTTGGGCTGCTGAGGGCACTATGTTTCGCATGGCGCGGTTAGTCAATGCTCAAAAAAGGCCTATGGACAAGATAGCCCTACCTTTCTGGCTATAGGCGCTGCGACCTCCTCGTTAGGAAAGGCAACCTGGACGAACTTGACGATGGTGTCGATGGCTGCGGCTTCGTAATTGCCTCCACTGAGGGAATCGTACATGTATATTTGCCTGCTCTCCATCTCCCAAAGAAAAAGAACCCAATGTGATTCGAGTGGATTCGCCACCATCAGCACGCGAGGTTTATTGAACCAGTCTCTGGCGAGACTATCCACGTTCCAACTGGGCCCGCCCAGGCTCTCAGCTTGCTTGGCCACGACCTCGACGACAAGCGGGTCTATGACACCAAAGTCCCCGTCTCGAGCAACAAGCTTCTTCATGACACACCAGATCGACAGGTCGTTAAGCCAGGCGCCTGGTTCGAAGCAATACAGGGCATCTCGTACGGCTGGCTCTATAGGAAGACTCTTGTATTCGTTGTCGACTGCGGACATGGAGTCGGAACTGAGAACTATTGTCTCGTCCGCTTTGTGTCCAAGCAAGGGGCTGATCTTCTCGGACGGCTCGAAGACCTGTGCGTCGAACGAGGTTCGTACATCATATTAGCAACTGTTGCAAGCTGTCGGCAACTGCTGGAGTATTGGAGTACTGAACATACGGGAGTAGGGGGGTGGAACAAGAAGGGAACCTCGGGATATCTTTGGAGGGCGTTTCGATGGACGACGGCAGTTAGAAAAGGGATTTCTGCAATAGTACAAGTTTTAGTTTGAGCGCCCATGGTTAGCGTGTACTCACAGCATTTACTTACCATTGTGACTGATGGTGTTGGACCCTTCAGTCTCCCTCCCCGGACGCGATCGGAAGCTGTCTCTCGACATCACAGCGTACGATAGTGGCTGTTTCCTTCTGCATATCTTGTCAGATTATACTCAGCTGGATGGATTGAGTAAACAATGATAATCGTACGGTGAGATAAAAAGGGGATTGGCGAGGCAGGTCACTTGTGGTGTACATGCAAGAAGGCAGGCCGCGACGACGTGTGTTTGATGTCAACAAGAATGAACTGGGCAGCAATTCGAGGTAAACTAGGAGAGGACCTCGCACTCATTCACTGAGGCGTCCAAGCAATGCAAGATGGTGAACCACTACTTCATCCAACGACACCTCACATCTAGCTCACGCTGACCCACATAGACTGCTGTTTCCCTTCTGATATTGACACTCTGGATTGATTTCTCCTTCTGCACTTCACTCAAGCGTCAATGTATCAACTCACCGTTTCATGTCAGTGATTTTAATGGTCGGAACTTTCCCTGTTTACATGTATTCTTCCAGCCTTTGCCTCTATGTGATTCATCGGTGGTCAGAGTAGTACTCAATTAGCAACTAAACAAACCCAGCCCTGCGTCACGTAGTGTTGATAGCCAACCCATGAGTAAGGTGTTGTGCCTCCTGATTAGAATCGTCTCATTTCTGTGTGCAGGAACAGGTCGGCGGAGCCGGCCTGGGGGCCGAGGTCCATCATCGCGTTCTGGAGGCGGCTGTATGGCGGCCAGGTGCAGCCATTATAGATGATATGGTGAACTTGTTCCGCTTGTGCGTCTCAAGCTCCGCGCTCTTCCATCTTGGGAATTGGGCTAACAGAAATGCGTCTACTGTACAACAGACTGGCTGCCACCTGTTCATGGTACTAGAGCAGGCTTACAAATAGATGATTACTATATGCCCGTAAACTGCCCAGTCCTATTTCCAGAAGAACTCACCCTAGACGATACTATCAGAAGGACGCGAAACCTGTCGGGGTGCGACACGCTCAACCACACACGGCTCTTCCTCATCCAGGACCAGTCTGTATCCCTCAGTATTGGGTGTAAGAAACCTAATGGGGGGCTCGACAATGCCGATTTGCAGATCAGCTTATGGCATGCCGCGCATTGAAGACACCTCGAGACGCTGTGCAGGAGGATAGAACTGACGTCTCTAGTCTTCTGTTCCTGCTTGGGCTTATAGGTCCTGGTGCTGAATGATACTTTGTGGCGACCCCCTGCGATCGCAATAAGACGGAAGGTTAAGAAGATTGAATTAATCCCTGGACTTTTGTTAATAATGGGACAGACTCTGTGGACCAGGCGGTGCATCGGCGCAACCACAAATGTCGTTGGCACACACCAGATTAGCAGAATCATCTAGTGCTTCTTGTGGTGGACGCAGACGGTGTACCGGCCGTGGTTCGTGGAAAAGGTACTGAATCTTGTTGAAGCTGATGACGGAGGTTGATTGTACGGCACCGCTGCGTATGTTGCAGCGCTTGCTATGTTCATCAACAATGGGAAGCACGGTATTAGAGATGCCAGTCTTGGCTCTACCAACGTGGCGTTATGAGCCCTGAAACTCGCCGAGTTCAATTCCTATGGCGCAGAAGAAAAGCGAACAATTTTTTCCCCTCCTCAGCATCGAGGAGCCCGAGGCGCAATTTCACCCGCAACTCTAGCAATCCGTCTTTAAGAAGCTAGCAACGTCAACGCCTCACAGGCAATAAGAGCCACAGGCCATTGGCAAGTTTCAGCCGCACTCACCCCGTTGCGCTCAATCGTCCGGTTGAAGAAGCAAGCAGGGGTAACGCAGACATTCTCGCTGGCAAATCTGCTAGTAAGTTCAGACGAGATCAACAATCTTGAAACCTGCCTTAATGTGACGCGCGCCAGGCCGCTGTTCGCCTGATGAGCCATCTTTATCAAAAGCGGTGCGTAGGAGGCACTCTTCTTAATCTTTACGTTATCGCTCAGTCATTCGTCGCCAACGATGAGCTTGGGTTCACCGTCTGTAATGTCGGCAGCGTCAACTTTCGCCCTCGTCTCAAGCTTGCTGAAGCCTTAACCTGCCATACTGTGTGATCACCAACTTGATCCTCTCAATAGAATTCATCCTCCTCTCAGAAAGAAGCAGCGTTAGGCCTATAGCAAGACATACTCACGGTTCGCAGCCTACTTCTCCTCCCTGTTGCGCAATTAGCGATATACCAACCAACAGACCATGCCGTATTTAGCGTTGAAGCAGGGTGAGTAAGACTTCGGCTCGGTGCAAACTAGCCGCATTACTGCATGGCATACTAGTGCGGCAGTTAGATGGTAGATAGCTACCTGCCATCATCGCTAACATTGGCAAAGCCGAGATCCGGATGCGACCCCAAGCGCGAGTTAAAGCTTTCGGAACTAAAGGACGAACTCAGTAAAGAGCTTTTGGAGGGCAAGCCTATCATGAGCTAGATGCATCACCTCGGGACTCCGCCTGCCATTGGAAAATGATAGAGTACCACATAAACCTCCCAGCAGACTCGCAGACTCTAGCTGATCAATGATGGTTTCAGGGAGAGTAAAAGTCCTATCAGTGACATGTTGCCGAAAGCACAATTGTTAACTATCACATTGGGAGGAGATATATGGGGACACTTTAATGACAACTTATGTACCTTTAGTAAGCTTGTAGATGCGTAGAGCCTTTGCTTAAGTTAGGGATATAGGAATATTAACTTGACGGAATGCAAAACTGGACTCTAGTCCATGGCCTAACTATGGCCTGCGAAGAAGTTCTGATTTTTGCAGCCACCCTGACGCCGAGGCCTTTCTTATTGATATCCAGGAAAAGAAAGGCCAGTATGCTAATAAACAGAGACCCCTTAGTTTATTACTAGTCACTCAGCTATAGAAGGGAAACGGCCAAGTCATTCCAGTGTTTAGGAATGGCTTAGACTATACAAACAGGTAGCAGATTCCTCTTCCTTCGCCTTGCGAGGGAGAGCAGATACTTCAGCACGCTTTGTAGGAGAATCACAATGTTAGTCTCTTCATACAGGTACATTTAGGGAATTTGTAAGAAGCCCTAGATCATTTGTTTAGCAAAAGCTTTACAGACAATAACGATTCTAGCAAAAGAGTAAACAGTAATGCAGGTCCCTTACTAGTCAAGCTCGTTATAGAGTAAAGCCTTTACACCTATTATATTGTAAAGTCAGTAGAGGTAATAGCTCCCTCCTTAGCAATATATCAACACTAGTATATATTGCAATAGGTATAAATTTCCTAAACACCACCATAGCCTAAAGTAACGATTTCAGATGTCGCTTTTTCACAGCAATTTTTCAGTAGGGTTTCATCTGCCTCACACCCTATAGAAGTTGCTGGCGCCGTTACGTTAAGGCTTTTACAGCATTGTCTAGTGATCTTATCGTCTATAATAGCATCCTTTCCCACCACACAACATAACTTAATGGCTACCGCAACGTTGGCAGTCTGCAGTAAGATAAGACTTGAAGAAATAGAGATTCTCATGGTTGCTAGTCAGGTCTAATAGATCTAAGACACAGACGATTAGCTCATCACTCTTAGACTGTTGAACAATAACGTACCTTGAGAAATTTGAAAAGGGATAGAGAAGTACTTGGAGCTTAGGATGTATATCATAGAATGTGAAGGAACTGGGAGTAAGACCTCTATCTTTATAAAACTTGTGGTTATTTATATTAACTATAGCGATTCAAAATGTCTTTGAGTTCGAAATTAAACCTATAAGAGTCCTACACTTATCAATCTAAGCTGATACATGCTATGAAACAGGTCTTGTAGATCCAGTGGATCCACATCTGAAGATTATGTATCGTACAAGTTAGCTAGTCTCGGCGATGTGACTGTGACGAGTCATGCCTGGATCTCTATAGTGATAATAATATAACTAAGAGGCCAAATATAGTACTACCCTCATTCTTCACTTATTAAGTATATAAGGTAGTAAGGGTAAGTTCGATTACAGTAGGAATACTATATACTTATACGTGTCGAAGGGATAATCCAACTTCAAGCTGCCAGAGAACGTGCCTCATCGACGACAATACAACACGGGAACGCTCCGACAATCGACAAACAATCATCCAACAACTATCGGCAAACGACCACCTAGCTAAACTCCCTGCCACCGACAGCGAGCGGCGGTTCAACCTTTCTAAAATGCCGCAACCAAGTTGCTCGAGCGCCCCTCTCGACGACTGCAGCCCTCTTACGACAACATTTGACATATCGCCTTCTTCAATCATGCCGTCGTTGCAGCCGTCCCTTCACATTCAGCATCTTTACAATTGCTTCATAACGATTCGCTTGAATGATTCGCTTTGCAGACAAGCTTCCCCGGTCGACGAGGGGTGAAGACGACTCCGACCTCGATCTTGACGAACCCACGAGTGTGCTTTGGCGCATATCGACTCTGTGGGTGTATGTGTGTCGCGTAGCTGCTCGAACACGCAGCTCCATATACGAATGACGATAGCCGCCCGCCTGCGCACTCTCTTCTTTCTCCCCATTCTCCCCACAACACACCGCAACACTATCTATTCCCGTCCGATGTTAGCAGTCGGGTTCTCATTTTCTACGTCCCTATCGACCTCCAAGTGTCCATCTTTCGAACAGGGCCATGTTGTTTATCCCTTTCGTTACACCAGTTTACTATTACTTATACAATCCACCCCACAAGACATGCCAAGCCTTATCTCGCTTTGCTCTGCGCTACTGTCTCCCGATGGCGCATCTTGGGCTCGCTACCAGCAACCCAACAAACCCATGAAGAGTAACAACAATATGAAAACAACCAATAGAAAAATGACTCAATTACTACTATATGGCAACAAGAACAACAAGAACAATAACATTAGTTGTTCACTGACTGCAGTACAGTGCAGTCTAGCGCTAACCTACACAAACAGCAAATTGGCTACGACTATATAAAGCCAGCTTCTGCAGCTATAACAGCAACCAGTATCTCTATCTTTTTACATTCTATGTTTGTCTGCGTGGCGGCAAGCCCCTGGCTGTTCACGCGCCGTCTGCCACTGCAAGTCATCCTACTGCACACACACAGTGCGCCGCTACAAGCCCCCTAGAAGATATCCCTATTATCCTAGTGACTCCTCTTCTAGGTGTAAGGCGTAGGACTTGACGTCTCAGGATCTTCACGTGTTTTGTCGGTTACGGTTCCGTCCCAAGGTCTACCTTTTCTTTACACCACGACACCGTCAGGTCTAGCTAGCCTAAGTCTGTCAGTGTAAAGAAAGAAGAGTGCAGGACGGACTGTTACATGCAAAAACACGGGGACCGGGTTGCACCACACAATTATCTCTAGTCCGAGACATATCCCCTTGCTCTGCTCTCCTTTCCCCGTCGCGATGCTGCCAGGTCTGACCTAGCCTGGATGTGTTGAGGCTGGAGGCAAGGCAGCAAGCAGAAGAGGAAAGATTTTGAGATGGACTCGAGCGCGTCGCTGGGCAGGGGACAGTGAGGAGGGCGAGGTATATGGTCAACGAGACGGTTGCAGTGGTTCGTGCTGGGGTTTTCAAGCCATGTATCTAGCCATCCCGGGTGTAACACTTTGCCCGTACCGCCGTTCGCCCACCACTTCCCCATCTGCAAGCTTTATCGCTCCTTCATCAAGCCATCTTTACAGCAGTTACTATAGCTGTCTGCAATCTATTTGTATGACTAATGTTGTATCAAGTTGGCATGAAGACTACTAGCTGTGGTTTCCCAATAATTCAATCTCTAAGGATGGCATTCAAGACGCTGACGGTATCTTCAAAGCAAAGAATAAGTAAAAATTGATCAAAGTAAAGACTGTAATTCAAGCTGTTCCCTCTCTAATAGAGAGTAGTCTATAAGATAGCCTTCATAATAACAATTCAGGTGGTTTCATACCTGATTATAGCTAAAGACCAATCAACGCACAAGCAACTTATCCCACTAACAATATCCAATCTAAACTTTCCATCTCACTATTCCAGAGGATACGCAACTGAAGATCAAGAAAACAAGACTCTACGCTCGCGTTACGATCATGCAGTCAACTCAACCGTCAACGTCGGGGTTAAAGTTTCCAGTCTGATCGCCCATGGCTTTGCGCAAGTTGGATGCGAAGTCACTGTCGCTCAGCTTAGCCTTGGGGCCTTCGCCGTACTTCTCCATGGCTTTGTCACGAATATCAGTACTGGGCCATCCAGTCCACCCGACAAGTGCGCCCAGAAACCAGTTGCCCGTGTAGTTCTCGATGTTATCGTCGGCCTCATTAGCCATGCGGAAGCAGTGCGTCTGGCCACTGTCCTTGTGGTAGACCACCTTGGCGCGCTCGCCGTCGAGACGAGGCGTGTTAGTGGCGCTACCGTAATTACCGTGGCACGAAGGCGCCACGCGCTTGACCTGGCCGTCCTGCACGAAGACGACAATGTTCTCCCAGTCGTGGCGGTGGCCGCCGCCCCAGCTCCCGCAGATGACCTGGTCCTTCTCAAAGTAGTACTCGTACCTGTATGACCTATTAGTTTGGGACCCTAACGAGCTTGACGTGGGAGGTCTGGCTTACATGATGGCGCACCATCCGTTGTTGCAGCGGGAACGGCTGTAAACGTTGCTGTTCTCAAGGCGGTTGTTGTCGCGGCAGGTGGCTCTCAGACAGTTAGGAGGGATACCGTTGGCAGGGCTGAGTCCTCCATTCTTGTCGCCGTTGCCGTCGATGGCAGCGGTGTAGTAGCAGCCGTCTCCATCAAAGTCCAGGACAGGCTGGAATTGGTGCTCGATTGGGAGAGCATTGACAGGCAGAGGGCCGCGAATGTCACGTGCGGCGAGTTGCGTCAGGTTGATGGTCTCGTCACCGAAGGGCTTGATGAATGCATTGGGGGTTGAAAAGGGTTTATCGGCGGTTGCGATTGGGGTTGCACTGACGGTTGTCAGAGCGCTCCCGAGGAGAAGGGCGGTGGCAGAGAGAAATTGCATGGTGAAAGATGTAAGTCACAGAGAATTCCGGAAGAGTGTTTGAATGTTGATACTGAAAAGCTTCCTGTTTTGGTTGTTGAGTTGATGGGTTTGGAGATGGGAATTTGTATACTTCATGTGATGACATGCCTAGACTTATATACTCATCTCGACTGGATCATTCCCCAACTCAACTCTCTGTGCCTTTGCCCTACACTGGATTACTCTGAAGTTACCATAGCCCTCTCGTTTTCCCTCTTGGCCCCAATCTAGCCCGGCCCCGGTGATGCTATTCTTGTTCTTCGAGCGTCTGCTTTCCGAGACATTGCAGCGGTACGATCCTGTCAATCCTTTGATCTTCAATGGGTGCCTAAAAAGGATTATCCGTCGGCCTTCTTGCTTGCTTGCATTCCGGCTCGCTCTCGTGGCAGGAGGCCTGCTTCGCCTCAATTTGCTAGGCTGTAGCCCCCATGAGCTGGACCACGATAGTCGCCACGGAACTTTGGTTCAGAGTGGTTGAAACCCGATACCTAAAACGGCGCTGCGTTAATTGTATCATTCTAATCATCCTTTAGTCGCCAACTGGTGCCTAAGACAGGGTATCCGTCAGCTTGCTTGCATCCCATTCGCTTCTCCAGTGACAATGCCCCTTCGCCCTGTGATGCTGTGCTGTGGCCCCCACGAGCTAAAGCACGATAGCCGTCAGCGGTGTTTAATTAAGAGTTGAGATCCGCTGGTGCCTTGCAGCGCGGGTGCGATCCTTCACTTCAATCACTCGCCAATAGAAGGCGGCACGTGCATACAAGTCAAGAGGTCTCCGCTTAGCGAGACATTATTATCCAATAGGTCCCACGGTAGTGCTCCAGTTTGTATAACTTGGCTTGCCAAGTCCCTGTTAGGATGACCACCCTTGCTTCTACCTGCATAGCTGAACGCTCCCAAGCTGCTGCCTGCTAGGATATATATACATGTTTTGAGTCTTGGCACCGCAGTTGTGCCCTGTATTGCGCGGTAGATGGATCAGCACTCAACCAAAAATGTCTTGGAGAATCAACAGGGGTTCTGAACAGCCAAGAGCAGGAATCTAAAATTGGAATCACCCCGCGCTTCCTGTAGATAAGCTTGGGGTTAGAGCAGGTTCCATAGGACCACGCATCGTCTGAGAACAAGAAAATGTCCTTCGATCAGAGGCTTTCATTCAGTCTTCGATTATGGCCATAGCATTTCTATCATCGACGAACGAAATGAAGCGCTCGTTGGCAGTCCTATCATCGCCTATGCGTGCGTTTGCATGCGACAGCAAAATTAGGTCATCTTTTGCTCAATGGGCTCATCAGGCTATCGTGTGTTCCTCCAAGCAGATTATCTATGAAACAGAAGCACGCTAACAACCTCATTCATTAGCACGCGCCTATCGGATGACGTGCAAAACTGATCGTGTGAGATCCCTTTGGCTTACCTGCGAAATGTCGCAAGGCCTCGATCTTACCTTGGTAGAATTAGAAAGGAACGAGGAACGAGGGGCAAGTCGAGAAGCCCCAAGGCTGGGGGTACAATGGCTTCTTCCATTTCCTCAAGGGCCATGTCTAAGACCTTATTCTTGTCAGGCCCAGTCAGAAGAACAGCCGTCGACTTCGCAACATTGTGCGAGGCTAACAGCAGATTCGTCTATTACGGCCAAGTGCCCTTAGTGCCCTATGCTAATGTGCCTACAATTTGACGCCTGCAGAGGAAGTGGGGTGATTACGCTTCTTAGTTAGACTGTCCGCTCACCTTTATAAGGACAGTGGAGACCCATGAACCTTTGGTCTTCAGGACTTAAAGGACTCAAAGAACTTATGACTCCGTCTGACAGCGTCTGACATGAGCAAATGGCGTACCTTGGACTCCCCGCTCGCCTTTTTCTTAGTATATATAGTTGCTGTCATGTTGAATTCTGCCCACCTTTGACTGTGGAGTAACAGATTTCAAGGACATACCCGTAGAATGGACACAACCAGCATTTTCCGAGTTGATGGTATGGTGGCTGTTGTGACCGGCGGTGGTACTGGTACATGTCCTATCCCCGCGGTTACGAGTCGTGCTGATGCAGTTTATTTAGGAATCGGCTTCATGATGGCGAAGGCTCTCTCTGAAGCTGGTGCTAAGAGGGTCTATATCCTTGGCCGAAGGAAAGAGGCATTGGACCGGGCCGCATCCCATCATGAGTCAATCACTCCTATTGTTTGTGACGTCACTTCCAATGTTTCCTTACAAGCTGCTGTCGATATAATCGGCACCGAAACAGGCTATGCCAATCTTGTAATTGCGAATTCCGGGACCTGGGACGGTTGACGATCCAGAAATGACGATACAAGACCTTCGTACACGCATGTCCGAGAATTCGTCAATGGAAGAATTTACTGACGTCTTCCACGTCAACTTCACCGGAGCGTACTTCACTCTCCTTGCATTTTTGGAACTCCTTGATACAGGTAATCGAAATGCCGTCAAAGGAGATCTTGGTGCTCCGCTCATTGCCAGCACCCACGTACCCTCAATCCATAGTCAAGTCATCATCAACAGCAGTGTCTCTGCGTACAGCCGAGATAAGCAGTGCCCGCCGGCTTATACGGGCAGTAAGTCGGCAATTGCACATTTGACGAAACATGCCAGCACCAACCTCGCAAAGTATGAGATCCGTGTTAATGGCCTACTTCCTGGCTGTCAGTTTGACTTTCTTCCATCAGATTAGCTATGACAGCCTCCTTGATTTAGATGACATGTTTGGTTATCCCATCGGAAATGTCTGAATCGATCATTTCAACTAGAGATCCAGGCAAAGAGGGTCCAGATAATGAAGACTACACCCCAGTTCGATGATTTGGCGGCATTGAGGAGATGGCAGGGAGCGTCCTGTATCTTGCAAGTCGGGCGGGTGACGGCCGCTCTCTACCCACAGACGCGTAAAACTCTTCCCTCTGAAGTTTCTTGCACAGGCCGAGATCCCCTGGCGGGGACGGTGGGTGCAAATGAGATTACCTGGCGGCTATGACGTGTGTTGAGTTCTTTTAGGACAGTATCGCTCACGTAAGGGTGTTAATTCATGCTGGGTCTCGATGGAACAGCGGCGAGCAGGTTCGTTGACAGGATGCTTTGGAATTAACAGCCGTTGAGAAACATGGCATCGACCTTGCTCCAATGTCCCTTCTAAGTGGAACTGCCTCTAGGTTCTAGGTCCAGTCGGCTGACGCCGGCATCAACAACGCCGGTAAAGGCAGTATGGGCTGGAGTCAGGGTAATTCAGGCGGTACTAAGTCACGCAATATTACTAAAGGTTTAATTTATATTTTATTAATATGTACCCTTTGCAATACATTGCTTAAATGTAAGGAGTTTTCTTCTACCTAAAGGAATTTGCGTAAGTCTATAGACTTGGCTTAATCCTGACTCTCTTATCAGCTGGGGTACTTAGAATGTTATATTGCGCTGTAGCTTCACAGACCGTCTTTGTTAAAGTTAGAAGTGATGCTGCTAGGGGGCCTAGTTAGTTAGAGAACAAAGCAGAGGAATCTAGCTACTTTGACTGACTAGATATTTATGGAGTCACGCGGGCCCACTGGAGGGGTCATGGCATTCTAGATAAGGACTGTTATTACTCTATGCTTTCAAGAATGCGGTAATTAATGCCGTAGACCTTCATTATTGATACCCCTACCCTCCTCCGAGCGTCTGGGGGCAATGATCCGCCTAGGTCATTTGGTCTGCCGACCGTCTGGGCTCGTCAGGTGTTTTCGCGGGCGCGTCCCGGTCTCTCTGAAGCCTTTCAAACGTTTGCAGCAATTGCTGCTACAGCTACAACAGAGCTCCCATCGCGTAGTACAAATCACATATCTGGTCCTCGGGTTACAGTTTTCAATGTAATGTTCGATGACAAGAGTGCTTGCCGCAAGTCTACTGTTATACTACAGTTGGGCCTTGTTGAGAGCATCCTATCGCGCATGGATAATCTATGTTCACCGCTTACTGCTGGCGTCAATTTCAATCATTCTAGGTAGACGCACTGTCACGATAGCGTTACATCTAATTATCGTTATACAGACCACTTAGGCTTCATAATACGATTTTTACTTCCTTGCCTATCTATACTATTACGCATAACGTATCACTTATCAATTACTTATTTCACCTCCAGGTAGGCCTACAACTTACACAGATCTGCTTTTATAGAATCAAGCCTTTCTTGATCCTTTTCTTATATATCCTGCTGTGTGCTCTAATTTGTGATACGCACCCACTAAGGCAAATAGTGGCGGCAATCCGGATATAGTAATAATAGCAGCGGTAACAGTAGTTGTAACTTATGACGGGTTACTGTATTCACCGCCACTTTCTAATCCTACTACCTTATTAATTTTACCAACTTTCATATTCAATTGGTAGGTAGCATGAACAATAGAAAGCATGGAAGGAGGTAGATTAGCAGCCCTCTTTTGGTATATTAAAGGCCCTTTAGCTAAGATCAGCAATCGTCTGGCCTTGTGTAGAAGGCTGGCACAGTCTTCTGACAGGCGTATGGCAGCTTGGTACTATTAATCTAAGCTAAGGAGGAAAGGAGAAAAAATAGAGTTACACTGGCGCACAGGGCGCGCAGACTCGTGTCGGAGCGCGGGCCGTGAGCGGGCCGTGCACACCGTCATTCTCCCCCGATGACTAGCTTAGTTTTTGATCTTAGAGAAATGGACCTCGCAGATGGGGACAGCAGAAACTATTGACCTGGCGGCAGCCGATTTCCACAAGTTAGGTGTCTGATTTGGCGATCGGAGTTGCCGATTGGTGATGATGTCCACCACATCCTTCCACGCTCAGTCCTCCCGACACGGCGGTCCTAGTTCATTTATTGTCTGAGAAGCATCAGGGAACTCGACGTCCATGAGTTCCGCAATTAGTCGTAGTGGTGGGCTTAGATCCGGTCACACTTATGCGTGGCGTAGCACGTAACAGCAAGTCTAGTAAGGCGTACGTGTGCAGACCTAAAAAAATGCACTAGCGTTTTCTACGCTCCATTGCAAAAAAAATAAAAAATAGGAAAGCAGAGGTAGGGTTAAAGGTTAGGTTCTTTGGACAGGATAGGGTTTGGGTTAGGATTCGGGCTATTCTGGTGTAAGGAGTAGTAAATGTTAATCCTGTACATGGTAGGCAAGTGACGGCGGTGGCAGGCGGGCAGTCCATCTACCGACAGAATAACATAGCTGTTATAGCTTCTTTAATCAATGTTAGATTGTAGGGATTGCAATTTGTGATTATGCGTAAAGGTCTGATCACCCCGAAAGTGAGGCAATTGCTCGGCGAAAACCAACTATCTCTCTGTGCTGCCCTGGAGTATCCAATAACATTCCAATACAATTAGCAATTAACTGTCTACCTATATATACTCTTAGGATTTACTCTCTAACCCTCGATCTTTTTTTCACTACCCTCTTACAGTCTTTCATTAAACTACTATCTTTTTACTACTCTCTATCTACCCTCACGATGCAGCCAGTTACTTTTACTACCTTGATTTTTGCCCTAGCTGGTATGGCATGCGCTGCCCTTGAACCGCCTGCAGCCTTCCTTAACTCACGCGAACCTGCGCGCCGGCCTAAGCTATGTCCTTGCAGACCTTCAAAGGATGAAGGATGTAAGCGAGAAGGACAAGACTGCTCTAATTCAAGACAATGCTGTGGCTCCCTGACTTGCAGCCCTTACGTTAATACCTGCGAATAACCTGTAATGTTTGTACTATAACCCTTTTGCCCTAAGTCGTCTGCTTACTTATATTTCAAACTACAGTGTCCCTCTATTGTAACCCAATGTCACGAAGCCTTCTTTAAGCCTCGGGGCGGGATACTGCTCAACGACAACGTTTTTCTATATACGCCTTTCTACATTAGGTTGCTCTGTAATACAGACCGACGCATACTTAAGCCTAGCTTTGCAGGGCAATATTCTGGATAAAATCAAACCACTTTTAAACCTATGATTTGTTCCTCTGGTGACCCTACTTTGTGACACCTAATAAGTAACCATGTCACCTTATTAAGCCAGTAAGTCGCAGAGGGGGCAACACGACAAGCTTCGGCACAGCATGGATCGATTCTGCAAAGCGCCGGAGGGGATTACGTTTGTACCGCCGCGGGAGGAAAGGATGAAGGCATGTGGCTCACGACACAGCTGCCGGGCTCGTGGAGCGTTCCAGTATGGTAGATCAGCTATGGCAGAGGTTGGCTAGGATCCGTGGCAGACTTGCTGTTAGACGAGCCGTCATCGAAGGAGAAGAACCAGGGGCCATACAACGCTTGTTCTAGGAGCGTGTCGGTTGTCCTTGGCGGACCGTGCGTGCATGTGCCAATTGACACCCGCTTGCCGCTGTCAAACGCTAATTGTGGACCCGTACATGCTGCTTAGGGAATCGACAGCCGAAAACCCGCTCTCAATTACTCATTGTGGATACCTAGACAATTTTGGGCCCGGCCCCCGGATTCTCGAGCCGGTGCCGAGACCCACATTGTCGGCTAGGAAGAGAAGCTGGTCGGTGTGACTCGTGTGATTCGGGACATTTTAAAGGCCGTGGGCAAGGCCTACCTGGTGTAAGAGTGAGCGGATAGGGACAAGGAGGCCGGTGGGTAAGTCAGGAATGTATAAATCAGCAAAAGTGTGATAAAGTATACGTATGTAGTTATACAGTAGAAAATTGTGGTAAGGGGAAAGGTACTCAATGCAGAGAAGAGGAAAGCGGGTGAAGAGAAGTACAGACAATGCTGCGCTGCTGCCCGGAGCTCTTTTACCCCGTTCAATCCATTCTGCAGCAGTACCTGACTTGGCCCCCTCTAGTAAACTTACGTCAGCACCATCCATCCCACCTGACAGACAGTAGGTAAGCATAAGGAAGTACGGATACTTACTAAAAATAACCTCCTCTGACAGGTACGTACCTGACCTGATGTAGCAGCACCAAACGAAGCTGAACTGACAAACATCAACAGACAAACACACGGTAACCCAGATTGAGGTTTTTGTTAAATCTTATGAGACCGCAACAAAACACATGACATCCTATGCAATGTCTCTGGTCAGAACAGAGAACACGACTCTTCCCCGCCTACACCCAGTATTCCCCTTCTCGTCCTACCTTGTCCGTCTGCCTTGCTCGAACCTCCAAGTCATCCGACATCTATGCATACCTATATACTAATCCAGATTCACTCTTTCATCAGCTGGAGCGAGAACCTTTAACGTCGAGTTACCTTCCGTCATCAGAATGCTACAGATTGTTCATTAATATTATGTGTAGTGTCAGAAGACGCCAGTTAAGCTCTCCTGGGCACAGGAAACTCCACAGAAAGCCATTCGCATTTCCTTCCATGCTCTTTCTTTTATTTCGCTGGACTACGCATGCTGACGTGCGCAGCGGCCCTAATCTGGTGAAAAGTTAGGTTACCCCGAGTTATCGCTTGACTATCAAACCCCCTTTGATTAGAATAGCGTTGTTGTCTGAAAGCTTTCTGGCTAATGTTTATATCCGCCAAAGCCTGCTTAAGTGATTCCTGAAGCTGATAAGCAAGTTTTCCGAGGATAACTTGCTGCCGATAGAATGGTACTACTAATAGTGCGTGATCAGGGTCATGATTTAATGTATTTCTTCAGCTTCTGTAACCTACCAGCTAAATTTGGACGTTAGAAACTAGCGACATCTTGTGTGATGTCTATCTGCCACACAAGTAATCCTCCAGCTGACAGGTGGCTAGGGAACTACGGCCGTTAAAAATTGCACTTGGCATTAGGAAACATCTATTTCTGCCAACGGTAATTGCCGCGATTAAACACACAACCACTTGACACATAGGTACTCTTCTCCGGGGTTACCGCGTACTTAGGCACGTAAGCTCCGGCTGTTCCTTTGCGGCGCATAGCCTCCCCATAATCTCAACCAGGTCAGCCGTAAGGTTGTGTTACAATCCAAACATCCAGACGCCTGTAAATATCGTCTTTAACGTCCTGTCCAGAAAGAATTATGAGCTATTCGCGGGCGTTGAGCTGATAAATCAGGATTGCCGTCACGGTCTTGGCAAGCTGGTGGCAGTTGCGTCACATGATGGATTCCAGACAAGCCTTTAGCCATCATAGGAAACGGTTGGCTGACGTGTGTGGACCGAAACCTATTCCATTTTCGCCAATTGTCAATTTCTGTTACTTAATCCGCCGACACCCGCATACATCACAAGCCAGATTGATTTGTCTGTGATATCTGACTTCGGACTCCGGATCCTGTAAGCCCAGGCAACAAGAAGATACTTACGACAGGAGGAGCTAGTGAAAGTGACAGACTTTATTGCTCAATATTGGCAGCTCAGTCATGGAATTGAAGCTGTTGTTGGTCTCAAGGCTACTTCTTATTGGAATCTCTGAGCGGGCGTCGGATCCTCTCGTCTGACATGTGCCAACTCAGATGTCGAGAGTACCAATGTCCGGACCTTTCAACTATGCGAGACACTGAAGACTCTGCTTGAGCAGTAGTCTTATTGAAACGAGGCTTTCGTGTGTATAAAACCCGAGGATCCCCCTCCACTGTCTCCAAACATTCACTCTACAACTTCAATCACATTCCCCATTGTTACGACACTAAGTCTTTCGCCTGTCAAACTATACACCTTCTAAATCATTTTCAATACACACAACTCACATTTCAACATGCTGTTCAAGAACTGGCTTGCACTCGCTACTATGGTGGCAACTCCTATCATAGCGGCCCCTCACATTATGTCCAAAGATGGTTCGCTTACTCTTCGGGATGAGGGACACGTCTCGTCCCGTGATGGATATCAGGATGGTGGTGACAAGGGATCCGGCCACAGCGACCAGAACGGAGGCAAAGATGACGGCCACGACAGCCACAAGAGTCAAGACTGGTGGGGCAAGGAGAGCAACAAGGATGGTAACAAGGATGATTGGCGCTCAAAGCACGATGACAACAAGTATCATGGCCACGACAGTAGCAACGGAAAGAGAGATGGAGGGTCCGGCAAAGGCAAAGGTGACAGAGGCAAGGGGTATGATGGTCACGGCAAAGGCTATGCCGGTGGACATGACAGTTACAGCAAGGATCCTGGCGATAGGAAGGGAAAACACAGCCACAGCAAGAGTGATGATGACCATGGCAAGCAGATCGACAACAAGGACGGTGGCAACTTCTAGATTGCCAGAGGCAGTTCAGTTAGTATGGGATTAGGAGTTGGGATGTGCAAGGTCAATGTAGGAGACGAAACGGAATGCTTTGGTATACTCTCACTCAAGTCATTCCTTAAGTAGATAGAACACGACATACTTTATAACACTGGAACTAGTTTCTGATCGTTTCAGTCAAAGTTTTTGTCTTTTATGGGATAGTCCCTCGGTACATCTCCAACCGAGTTGGTGATCGAAGCATTATTTTGGCTTGTGCTACTTGACGAGGGACCGGGGATTCTACCAGCTGTACTAAAATCTAGGTTCGATGGGCTCGACCGTGCCATTTGAGGCGCAACAGCAGCACGATACCCTTCTCTCAACCATAGGCAGCCGTCTTCTTGGGTCGTGTCGATTACGATGGTCTGCACAGGTGATATAGCCGTGTAAGTGATGGCAGGCACCGTCGTGGCTTCGATTCCGCAGCCATCCACTCTGGGACTGATGCGAGGAGCTGCGAGGGCTAGACGCAGGAGGAAGGAAATACATATCGTTGGCGTCGTATGTATCGTGTGAATTATATTGGATCTTGCATATCAATATTGATGAAACAGTATTGTGATTAGGGTACCCGTGTTGAGAAAATTGGAAAAGGAAACAAATTTTCTGTTTGAGGTGATGTGTTACAGTTCCTGGCCATCAAAAGTCTCTTATACATCGCTAAACGTCGTGTGATATCATCCAACGCTCTTCACACGAAACAATCAAGACCAGTTCTTTGGGCTAATAGTTTACTGCATGCAGCTACAGTTTCTTCGTCCATAGAGCAAGCATCGTTGCTTCTCACCTAGATATAGTGAGTAATTCTTGACGTCACCGATACTTCAAGAGACTCTGGAACCTGTAATAATGGGGTAGTAAGAGTCCTCTAGGGAAAGTTACCGGATCGAGGCAAGCCTCTTTTGATCCGGACCGGCATGCCCATTACAGGCCCAGAGGCAACGTCAAGCTAGCCAAGGCATGACTGTCTAGAGACTAATGCACATGCCGGATGCTCAGATATGCTAGTCTGTCTAGACCTGTCGCAAATGTAATTGGAGGGGTGCTCTAGTTACAAGCATGATCAATCGGCATACAGACGCCACACCCGCCCCAATTAGCTGATGACCAGAGGACTCCAAAGATTCACTCGGACTCAAGGTATCCTGTCCCCTCGGGTCATAATATATAGTCAGGGTCACTGTCCCATTTGCCAGCCATAAATGCGTAATAGACATCTTTACTGCTTCCCGAGCTGCCTCACGATTCCCGCCATCTCGTCTTGCTAATTTCTTAGAGACGAGAGGAAACAATTTTGAGTACAATTGGGTGCTTCGACGAGATTATGTGTCTAAAATCGCAATCCTACAGCTTCCCCATAGTCACCTCTACAGTGGCTGACGCGTTTTTCTTCAGATTCACTTGCCTGTGGTCGGCTTCTCAGTCAAAATTCGTAATAAGACCTTTCGCCAAAAACAACGGGATGCTTACGAAGATACCTAAGGATGTGTCACGTCACTACATTATTCTAGTGAAACGAAGATATCCGCTCGACAACGTCCTCGGCGTGACAGAATTGAGTAACTGAAGTCGCTGGTTATTATCCACTCTCAGCGCTGATCCACCAGAGCCAGAGCCTCATCTTTTCAGCTTATACAGATCAGAATTGGTTCGGGTTTAGCTCGAAAGAAGTGCCAAGAAGGATGTATGCTTTCGGCCCGGGGTTTCAACGCTCGTCTACGGTTTTGACCGTTTGCGTTCCGAGTCCTTCGAGCCCTGATCCAATCCACTGGAACTATTCTAGATGCCGCGGAAGGCTCCGGTGGTCATATGACTCGTCTCGCGAAATGTGGAGATCTACAAGACTCCTTGACGTCCAAGCATTTCGAAGATCTTTGCATGTCTATGTGCTAGACTGGACAAGATCTTCGTTCAGTTTCCCCCTCTAGCCCATCCGCACAGCACAAACCGATTTCAAGGATGCGTGATCAGTTGTGGTCAGGTTCCCTCGGCGTCTTGTTCGTGCTTCTATGGCCCGAAATAGGAAACACCGAATGCGTCTATCCCGGCGAGCAAGGGAAGATCGAGCAGCACATTATCCTTATTGAACAAGTCCCTATACGTCTGAGCGCGGCCATCTGCTCCAATACCACCATCACTGTCGCGGGAACAACCATACTAGTGACAAACGCCCCGACGGTTCTACTCTCCAACTTCATTGTTGAGAGCACCATCACCCTCACTTCAACTTTGTAAGCAAACAATGTCTCAGACTCAGATCTGAACAGAGATGATTGTACCATATTAACAATAGGCAGGAGCCCAACCGTTTCTCACAACGGCCCATTTACAACTGTCACCCGAAGGATACCAAAGAGCTCTGCTGGCTCCACTATCACTCTTGGTCCTCAGGATGGCTCTGACCTTGGTACCAAGATCGTTCTTGAGCCTTTCTCCTCCGAATCGCAGAGAAATTTTGATCTATTTCGGACACAGTTGACCACCCCTTTAGCATTTCCGACCATCTCGCCGCTCTCCAACTTAGAGCCGTCTGCCGCCAGTCTCGGCGGCCAGATCGGGTTGCCCCAGCGCTTGGTTGTCATCACTGTGACCTGGACTGGTGCTGTCACGGCTACTATCGCGCTTTCCCCTCAAGGTACCGATGAGGCTGGTACTCAGATCATCTTGACGCCCGCTTCCGGGCCCTTCACGGGCCTGTTGACAGCAGCTACACGGCCATGGGCTGGCACAGGACCTACGAAAACCATCCTTACAACTCGTGGTACAGCTACGGTTGGCAACCAACTCGTATTGACGCCTACAGGCGGTTTAGTCCCCACTTATGCGCCTCTTGCCCGGTCTTTCACCACTTTGGTAGCCTTTTGGACCGGAACAGCGCTATCGACGGTGGACTTACCCCCATCTGCTGGTGACACTGTCGGAACAAGACTAATCCTAAGGCCCATCACTGGTGGCGGTTCCGGACCTTCGTCTCTAAGATCTTCGAGAGACTCAGGCTCGACAATCATATCTGTACCAAGCCTCGCTTCATTGTCAGCCACTAATACCAACATACCTTCCATTGAGCCTTCTCGGATTACCAGCAGCTTGGAACCCTCTGTCACTTCAGCTATAACCAATTTCCCTGCTTCTTCTGACACCCAGGAACAGACCGCTTCCAATGTAAAGTCGTCTTTTGCACCTGATCGACAAATTTTGATCACCATTACCAGTGGCTCGGTCAGAACACTCAGTTCTTCACCTGGGCCCTCTGGGAATCCTGATAATGGCAGAGTGTTTTCCCCCAGCTCTAGCGATACTTCAATAGCCGCCCCTCCAGTGTCGTCTTCGGGACGGAACGATGATGAAAGCCTCATTGTCTCAAGTTCCAGAACCGCTTCAACAGACCCCTCTTCGCGAGGACCATTGGAGGATCCCAATAACAACGTTCTACGCGGTCCCAGTTCTAGTTTCACGCCAGCAACTACTACAGTAAACCTTCTGAACACTTTTACCGCAACTACCAGCAGGAATGCCAATTCCGTCACTCCCCTCGCCCCTACGATTCCGTCCACAGGTGCTCAAAGTTCCGGGGTCTTGATTAGTTTCACTCCTACCCCGGTCACGAGTCTGAGTTCATTCTCCGCTGTCTTCGGTAGCGGGGACCAGTTTCCAGAAATCATCCGTCCCCAAAGTAGCACCGAGAAAACTACGTCAACTACTACTCTCATCTCAAATGCCTCTACGATCCAGGCATTCTCTTCTGTGGGGATTCCCGAACCCACTGGTGTATTTCCCAACTCGCTTATCTCGACACTCACGATCTTGCCAGAACCGAGACACCCAGCTCCGAGATCGTCGAAGGTTCTTCCGTACGGCCTTTTACAAGCAGCACCCTGTCAACTAGTTCGGCCATTCCAGAGCCAACATCGAGTGGGCCTTCTCCGATAGTAGGCCCCTCTACGACATCAACAAACGAAAATGGCGGTTTGGTGGCATCCACGTCGGTAGTTTCGCCGACTAGTGCCGATAACGGTACACCTATCATCGTTACCGACTCCTCGTCTACCACGGCGTTGAGATCTCCAGCATCTCCACCTGCCAGCTCTTCCAACTCAGATATCTTCAACTCCAATGAGTCCATGTCAATGAGCACTTCTATTTCAGTTGTCGGTCCAACTGTAACTTCAACACTTTCTACCATCAGCTCATTTTCCGAAATGACATCAGCAAGCTCTCTCACATTATCTACTGTTAGTCCATCTTCGGGAACAACACCAGTGTCTTCTGGAAAACCATCGGCAGCTTTCTCCACATCATCAGGCATAAGCTCATCCTCCGAGACTCTGTCAGCAAGCTCGTCCACTTCACTTACCAGTGTATTAACTGAAATCTTGTCCACTACCTTGTCTACAACATTCATCAGCTCCACTTCAGATCCGCTTCTAGTGAGCCCATCGACTTCATCTGTGGGCAAATCTTCCGGAACCTCAGTCGCAAGCTCTAGCGCGCAATCCGTGAGCTTATCTGCCTCTCTAACTGCAAGCGCTTCAACACAAGTAAACAGCCCTTCGGGAACCACGACGGAAAGCTCTTCTATATCGTCTAATGCCTCTTCGACCTCTCCTTCAACCTCCACCTCTGCTTTCTCAAGTCCGAGTTCGTCTTCTTCGGTTGTTGTGTCGTCTTCTAGTCTGGGAGTGACCAGCTCCTCAATTACGCCAGCGGTGGGCTCTTCCTCGCTGGCCAGCACATCCTCTTTAACAAGCTCTTCGTCGACGACTATATCCTCAACAGGAACAAGCTATTCTTCAATAGCCACCTCTTCATCGACGGGCAGCTCCTTCAACACCCAAGAAGTCAGCTCGTCTACTCTTTCAATAGTTACTTATTCTTCAGCGACAAGCTCTTCAATGGCGACGGGCTCTTCTTCAGCAAGCAGCTCTTTTAACACCCAGGAAGTTAGCTCCTCTTCTTTAGAAACTAGCGCTTCTTCGGCAACTACTAGCTCTGTTTCGGTAGCCAGTTCCTCTTCACCAATCGACTTTTCTTCAGCGACCACCAGCTCTTCCTCACCACCTGGCTCCGATTTAAGAGACAGTTTATCTTCACCAACTAGTTCGTTTTCGAGAGTCAGCTCTGCAGAAATAACTAGCTCTTCAACAGCTAGTTCCTCTTCAACTATAAACAATTCTTCAACGGCTAGTTTTGCTTCAGCCACCAGCCCTTCTACATCTATCGCTAGCTCGTCTTCAGAAGTCAGCTCCACTGAAACAACGAGCCCTCCTTCAATAGACAGTTCCTCTACAACAGACCGTTCCTCTTCCACAGCCAGCTCTACCCAAATCAGCTCTACAGAAACAAACAGCTCTTCTTCAACAGACAGTTCCTCTTCAACAGTCACAGAAACCAGAGTTTCTTCTATAGATAGCTTGCTTTTAACAGCGAGCTCGTTTAGCTCTACAGGAACCAGCTTTTTAACAGAAATCAGCTCAACAGAACTAACAAGCTCTTCTAATTTTTTTGCTGATAGCTCATCTTCAACAGTCAGCTCTATAGAAACTAGTTTTTCTTCCATAGGTAGCTCGAATGTGTTAACCAGCTCAGTTACCTCTAAAGAAATTAGCTCTTTGACTTCTTCTGTAGATAGTACTTCTTCAACAGTCACGTCTACAGAAACAAGCAGCTCTTCTACCGGTCAGACAGTCAGCTCTCCCAACACAGACTCCAGGTCTCTTGTTTCTACAACATCTAGCTCTTCTCTAATGACCAGATCTTCTGCGACGGTCGGTTCCTCATCCACACAGACAGACAGTCCCTCTAATACTCAGACTGCGGGTTCTACCATCACCACAGCTGGAGTCTCCTCTATATCTTCTGTGAGCATCTCCTCACTGCAATTCAGTTTCTTCAGTTCTACCATTACTACAACTATCACATCCTCGACTGATGTCTCCTCGACTGATGTCTCCTCGACTGATGTCTCCTCGACTGAGATCTCCTCCTCAATCAGTGTCTCCACGACCGATACCTCCTCGCAGCAAACCCGTTACTCCATTTCCATATCATCCTCGGTGCCGGTTTCGTCCAGTTCAACACCTGGCACGCCAGCTACAACAGTCCCTCAAACCTCATCATCCTTCACCGGCTGCCTTGTGACGACGTCAGCTACAGCTACCTCGCAGTGCAGCTTTACGCTTCCGGGGTCTTGCGCCAACTTACCTACTACCAATGGCCTCGTTCCCCTAGCTTTGCTTACAGCATCTTGCCTCCTGGATCTTGGTCCTTTTGGCGTTGGCCCCGTTGCTCTCTGTCTCGAAGCAAACCTTGATCTATTCCCTCAAGGTCAGCCTATCGCGGACTGTGTTCTCCGCACACTGAGGGCATCCTGTCCTGGATCACTTCCCCAGGCCTGCATTGATCTTCAGGTTGTCAACGGCATCAATTTGGAGGTTTCTCTTCCAGCGTGTGTGGCCGCCCTTGGTCCCTACAACTCCGGGGCAACTGCACTTTGCCTTGCAATAAATTCAATCACCGGCGCCACTACAGGATTGGCGATATTTGGATGTCTCCAGAGCAGTTTTGGTCTCACACCAACGGTCGTGACGGTCACTGATCCGGCCCTCTGCCCCACTCAGCCTCCATTACCCAACAGGTGCGCTGTTGTTTCGTTGCCCGACGAGTGCCTAAGCCTCTCTATTGTGAATGGCCTGGATCTTAACGCCAATATTCCAGCATGCCTGCAGGCTCTTGGGCTGTACGCCGTCGGCGACGTCACAAGTTGTCTTATTACCAGCGTCGCTACGACACTCACCTCCGGGCAATCGATTGTGACTTGCCTTCGCAACTCGCTGAGCTCGGAATGCATAACCAGTTTGCCTCAGGTCTGTTTAGACTTAAGCGTGGCAAACAATGCTGTCAACGCTGCTCTCTGTCTCGCCGCGCTGGGTCCACTTGGTTTGGGCGCTACCGGAATCTGTTTGTCGTCGACCTCAGGCCTCACTAGTGGCGATGCAATTAAGTCAAAGCACCCACTTTTCGCCCACCCCTGCTTTTCGCCCACCCAAAAAACGATACTATCATGACCACCACTACCACTTTATTTACTTTATTAACTAGCTGTTAGTACTACTTTAATATAACTTTTAGCCTTACTAGATAATTTAGAGTTACTAGATTTAGCTGTAATATCCTTAATATTACTAGCCTTAATTTAGGCTTACTATACCTCTCTAATTATTATAAACTTTATATTTAGGTCTAGTTAAATAGCTTTCTTCTTCTTACTAGTAGTATTATTAACTTAGGCCTAGAGAAGCTATATTTAGTACTAGGTAGTAGCTAATTAGAAAAACTTATTGAATTTAGCGGGTTATAGGGGTAAAATCGCGGTATATTGTCTTATGTGTTCTTATGTATTCTTCTGCCTTATAGCTAAAATTCACCTATAAGGTTATCCCTTAAGGGGTAAATAGTAGTAAATCTATAGCCTCTTATTAGCCTAATTCCCCTATAATATAGGGTATATTACCTAAAGATTCCCTAGCACTTTACTATACACTACTATAACATTTTACTAAATTTAATATACCCCCTTAAGGCTACCTAAATCTATAGGGTAATAACCTATAATAGGGCTAGCCTAACCTTACTTTATATAGCGTATTTCCCTTCTATATTATTAATATTCTATATGTTATTCTTTACTATATTTACTTTCTATTTTAATTTATTTTCTTTTATTTTATATATATAATTTATTTTAATTTATACCTATTAATTACTTATATATAATTACTATTTAAATTTAGTAAAAGGTTATACTATAAGCGCTTTTATTATTCTATTTACTATTATCTTAGTAGACTACTAATACTTTATAATAATCCTCCTTTTAGTAACTTCTTAGTATAGCTAGTAGTTATAAATATTTATATAGTAAAGCTTTATCTATAGCTAGATTATCTTAGTACTAATAAGGTATATAGTCTATATATTATTATAGTTAATTTAAACTATAGGTTACTTTATAGCTTTTTTACTAGGTAATAGTTAGGCGTTAGCCTTATGTTTTATAAGTAGTTTTACCTCTAGTGTAGTAATTAGTTAACTAGTAAAGAGAGCTTCTTTTATAGTAAAAGAAAAAGCTAAAAGCTCTACCTTAGTAGTTAATATTATAATAGTATTTTACTTATTAGCTTACTATATTACTATTCCTTTAAATAACTTTATTACTACTACTTATAAGCTCTTTCTATTTAGGTTATTAGTAAAGCTTACGTTAGTAAATACCTTAAAGGCGTTATTATAGCTACTTTTATTTATACTATATATAAAGTAAAAGTACTATAAATAGTAAAAATAATTTAGTATATAGTTTACTACTTATTAGTAAATATCTTTAGGATTATAGTTAAATTATACTAACTAGCTTACTATAAAAGTAATATCTAGCTAAGTTATTACTATAGTATATAATATTATCTTTATTTTTTACTAATAGTAGGTAACCTTTTATAAAGAGGTAATTCCTCTATAAGGTAGTAAATCTTCTTTACCTATTAGGGTTAATTTTAGTATATTATTTTTATATAGTAACTTTATAGCTTTTTTATAGTATACTAACTATAATAGCTAGAGACGTTTTATAGTTTAATTATATAATACTTTAATACTTAAAAACTACTAAAGTAGCCTACTACCTTTAAGGTAATATTGTTTTTAAAAGGCTACTATTACTTCTTAGGTAGTAGGCTTATCTTTATAATAAAAGGTAAGTATATAGCTATCTATATAAAAGAAGAATATAAGGCTGTTTTTTATTTAGTAGTAATTCTTACCTACTATATAGTAAAACCTAAGCTTATAAAGGCTTTTCTTAAAGTGCTTTTACTATAGTAATAATAATTAGTAGAAGCTATATAGCGCTTTCTAAAGTTAGAGAATTTAGCTTATATAGTAATAGCCTAATAGTATCTCTATATATATAGTTTTATTTATTTCTATATAAATAAAAGCGTTTACTATATTATATTAGAGAAGCTTTAGATTAAATTATATAGTAATTACTATTAGTATTTTAAAAAACGTACCTATAAGTATAGCTACATAAGTATTATATAGATCTTTTACCTATTAATTACTATAGATTACTAGCCTTACTTTAAATTTAGTAAGTCTATTATACTTATTTAGCTTATAGGTATATACTTATTAGTAACTAAGTACTTAGTGCTTTATAGCTTCTCTTTATACTACTTTATACTATAATTATAATTCTTTATAGCTATATAAGTAGCTTTTTTTTACTTCTTTAAATTTACTTTTATATAGGTAGTTTTTTAACTTACTATATAATAGAAAAGTATAAAGTATTTACTAATAAGTACCAATTAGGTTTTTTACCTATATATAAGGGTAATTAGTCTCTATAGTAGTTAAATTACCTATTATTTACTTATACGTTACCTTAGTAAGAAAAGCCGCTTTAAATAAGGTTTATAAGATATTTACTTTTAATTTACTAAGGCTTATAGTAAAGTCTATACTTTTCTTATATCTAAA